>DWTO01002554.1:0-13788 GCA_018244755.1 Jemadia pseudognetus
CGTTATCCGTTACGGCGATTGGCTAACCACCTATTCCATAGTGGGACGTAAACGTAACTGGTGAAATGTGGGAGTGTTCTGCATACCTCTGCCTACCTCTTCGGGATTACAGGCGTGAAGTTACGTTTTTTACGTTTACTGTTTGTCCTAAGTAAAACCCGTACAAAACAATTGTTTAACTTTGTTCATTTTAAACCTTACTTCAATAGATCTCTAGCATTTTTATGTTAAAATTCGGGACCCCAGGCGCAGCCGAGTGCGGCTTGTGCGCGGCGTTACATGAATTATTCATTAGAAGCGCTTTATAGGGAATCACTGAGTTTCGGAATCGGAAATGGCGTGGAAATTGTACGATGTCGGCAGTGTCTAACGTTCTGTTAATTAATTAAGTTACATGCGAATATAAGTGGATGCAGGTGGCAATGGAGGAAGAAGGAAGAAAAAAACGAAAAGAAGCCTTTTCTCAGAGCACTATGAGCACTGAAAGAGAATTTTATTTCAAAGCAAAGCCTTCGCCGCTCCTCCAATGTGGCGAAACCTATAAGCGATGACCACTTACTATCCGGTGGCCCGTATGCCTATTTTGTAGGCTAAATATTTAAAAAAAATCAAGACTTGTCTTTCTTTATCAAAGATGTAACATATTGGCTAATGGGGAAGCCAGAAGTCTCTGAAAATCGCGTGCGGATATAATGAATGTGATGTATGTACAGAAAGCACGCCCGGTCTGTGACGATAGAGGAATTGGGCATTGGTTGATCTCTATCTATGTAACTTGTAATGATATAAAAATAATTCTATTGAATTTAGTACAAAGTGTAATATACAGTGGCGTATACGTAATAGCTTAGTCATTTAAGAGGTAGACAAAAGAGTGTAGTACCCTCTTATGTATCACTAGTTAGGTTTAAGTTCCATCATGGAATAGGTGGTGATCCTATTGCTATATATCGGGCACTAATTCAAACTCCGGAGCCACTGTTAGAAATATTTATTAGAAATTCTAGTTGGAAATCTATATATACCCGTGGCTTGCTCTACCGACGTACTCTACCAACGAGGCAGTCAATTACGTGGGACTTTTAATATAATTGGTGAAAAATGGGAGAATTACATATCTCTATTAATCTCATCGGGGAAATATACCGTTAAGTAATATTGTAACATTATTCATGAGAAATGATATTAACAGTCATAATAAAGATGGTCTTGACACTGGGCACTAAGAATTTCATGGCTTAAGGAGCTTAGGAATGTCACTGGCGAAGAATTTGATAGTCGATCCTCTCAAATGAAACCGGCAAAGGGTGCATTTATAATTGTTACAGTTATACCGTGTAGTGTAAACATGGAGCTTAGGTATTCAGCGTTGCGATGAATAATTCAAAGCGGATGCGACGTTACCCGCGCTCAGTTGAACTGCTCATTATAATTTTAAACCCGTAACAACGCGGTGCGGCGAAGTTGTTTGTCCAGTTGTGGGCTGTTAACGCTCACTGTTGGGCGAAGTTGTTTCTGAATGTCTGCGCAACGCACGAGCTTAGTTTCAATGGACTGTTTGCAGAATCTGCGATGACTTGATCAGTTGGCTTATGTTGTTGAATATTATAAGATAATTCTATAACAATGTATATACTTCATGACTTACGTCTCTGTTTCTGACACCGGTAATTTGAGGTTCGGATCTGTTTAATGTTGCGTCGTTTTGAATAGAATATTTCAGAAGAAAGAGTTGTAATATGTGGAAATTTGCAATAATATTCACCAAAGCATGTGTACCCTACCAATTCAAAATTGGCCAGCATGGTACACTGTGGCCTCAACTTTATTCATTTTGAAAAGACATTCTAATTAACATAATAATTTCGTGTATAAACAATTTTGGTACCAGGAATTCACAGCTATAATACAATTGATTTTATCGAAATATATCCCATATACTCGTATATCTATAGAGCATATTATTAAAAATATGTAATTTAATTGCCGGCATCGATAGTTAATATTAATGAAACAAATTATAGCATTCGAATGTGGCACTGCGAACGAAATGAACCGTTGAATTTGTTTGACTTTTCGCCGTACGCATTACGAATGGTTACTTGACAGCCCGTTCACCTGAGCACACGATTCGCAAGATCAATCATACCTACACAAGTATTCGCTTTACGCTTGATTGGAGCCGCTTTCGGAATAAATAAATCTTCTGTACAAAATTTGCTCAGCTTTTTTGACTGAAAGTATTTTTCTTAAGAAAATTAATCGTCATTAAAGTTTCTAAAGACGTCAAAAACAGTTAGCCTGTATGTTTATCAAGTGTTACAAATAAAGGTATCGTATTTGATTTTATGTATTTATACGTAACATCACGACTATGATTCCCGAAGATGTAGACAGAGAAATGTAGAACACCCCCACGTTTCACCAGTTACGTTTACTAGTACGTCCCACTAGGGAATTGGTGGTGAGCCCATTAAGTTATTACATAAGAATGATGAAATAAAAATAAATAAATAGCAACCATTTAAACACTCGTAAACTGAATTTTCCTCCTGCAATAAAATAACATTGATAGATTGGTAGCCAGTTGGTGCGCTTACCTGGAAAACCCGAAAATCAATCAATACCTCGGAGTATTGCCATTTTGCTTGATTGATTCCGATTTCCATATGAGGGTTAACGTATTCCAGCGGGCATTTGACACGAGCGAGCTTCTATTCCAACATTTGTTACAGAGCATTTGTTCTCGACTTTTCGGAAACTTATTTTGTAGTACAAATAGTACGAGGGTTGCCGAGATTCTCGATTCCTACAACCTGGAATTATTCAAGACAACAGATGATGTACATCTAAATAGAACATAGACAACAGATACACATCTGATGGAATAGACTGTGAGCCTATTACCATAACCAGAGCGTTTTACTACTACGAATTTTAAGACAGAAACCCCAATTCTTTACCAGATTAGGGTATCGAACTCCGGGCCTTTCATTCAGCATTCGCATTTCCAACGGCTAGACCAATGAGGAAGTAAACGTGGTAAAATATACTTATAAATTGACACATATAAATATTTATTTAAATACGTGTCCTGTTATCCCACTGTCAGCTTGTAGGGTTGAAAGACAAATGGCGGTAATTGTAATAATTGTCTACAGTTACAATAAAGGGTAATTTAGGGGATTAGTGGGGTGGCTTTACAAAGCGATGGGGTATGGTTACTTGTACAATACTCTGCCATTCCAGCAGCTATAAAATTTGGCTTAAAATAATGCGTCATTTTTATATAACATATTATTTATATATTTACTTGTTTGTCCAGTGAGTAACCTTGATTACTGAGTAAGGGGCTGTAGAGTCGATTCCCACAGATAATAAATATTTATGTGACGAACATTTAAGTATTATGTTTGTGTATATGCGTAAAATTATACATATGAATATTATATTTGAAAATTTATGTTTATGATTAAACTTAAGTGGTGAACCGTGGGAATGTACTAAATACTTCTGCCTACCTCTACAGGGATTGCAGGCGTGATTTTACGTTTTCCTTATATTTGTGATCCAAAAAGTTATTTTTTATCCGCCAAATACGTCCCTACAGATATGTCAAAATATTCATATTTTCATAAGTATTGGAAATAAGCGAATCTGTTAATTTACGATGCAAAAAGCAAACTTGCAATGAAATTCGTGTAACGTTTTGCAGTTAAAATGATTTTCTGGACAATACGAGTGTTAACGGAATTTCAAGTTTCGCCACAGCTAATTAATAATTCGATTTGGTTGGCTGCAAAACTTCATTTTGAGATGAATGACTACGTTAATGAAGGTACGTAGCACGAGAGGGAAAATTTTCCATATATTGCGGAAATTAATCATTTTACAGTTACATTTACGATAGGAGTCGCGCAATGAGGAGATATGAAAATCGCGTGACAAAACTGTAAAGAACATACCTGATCTGCTATGAGAGGGAGAAAGATTAAAACATAGTAGCATTAGGTAAAAGGAGATAGGAATAATAAGAGAGTAATGTGATGAGGCAAAGCGGGAAATAGAAGATAGTAATGTGGTTCGCTGATTCCAGATAATTTGTGAACATATTTGGGAAATGACGATGACTTATTTATTTATTCTTTATTTAAACCTTACAAAATGGTAAGGAAACAAAAAGTCGGACTGAATGCTAAAAGCATTCGTTGCCAGTCAACCTTTGGGCAGTAAGAAATGCGTGAAGGCGGATACAAAAGAATGGAGAAGAGTAAATAAATAAAATAAAACAAATCTAAGAGATTTCCCATCAGAGATAGTGGAAGATACGGACAAAGTTAACGGAATTTGGTCAAAATAATCTGTCTAGCTGAACTAATGACGCAGCAAACCTCTGAATGAGTTACCGCTTTAAGCGAATTTATCGAGCATTTGCATGCAATGAAAGGCAAGATAATTATCGTTAAACTTTCTTGCCGATCTTTGCAATCGTTACGACGTTCTGACACTAATAGTCATTACGTAGGTGTTATTAACATTGTTGCTTAAAATACTTAAAAAGTAAGCTGTTAATAAAAAAAATACATCGTTTATGTTTTGTTTCAACAGCTTAGATTTTTTCGTTATTGTTATTGTGAGTCAAAACAGATGATATCACCATGGCAGGTGTATTACAGAGCTGGCAGAAGGCACAGAGGCCAAAGACCTCAAGCCCTACAAAGATCTGCATCTTCAATATTTAACATTTGTTTCATACCCGCACGCTGTTCTCCAGGCCTTCTGACACTCCCATCAGTCAGGATTCTTTTCACTATTCGAAAAGGATCATCCATATAGTTCTATCATATCTTTATCCGTTTATACGTTTCCGGCGACCTGTAATCCGTTTTTCCATTATCCCCGAGAGCGTCTGCACACTTCTACATACAAATTTAACAATCTAAGCCTGAAATAACATTGTGTGCTCTTGATGTTATTACAAGACAATTGAACGAAAACTCATGCTTAGCGTATATATGATAGCACTTAGGTACTAAGTCGATTTTAGGAATATATACAGTCTTAAATACTGATGTAGTTTTTGCAATTGAAAAATATGGGTTACTGTTATTCTAGGATAACTCGTATTTAAATAGAAACCTAACATCAAGCGTATAGTCCCCGAAGAGGTAGGCAGATGAGTGTAGCACGGCGAGTGTAGTGAGAAAAATTATCGGCATGTATTGAAAAATAACCAGTTTCTTTGGAGTATGGAGGTATGATGCGTTCCAACTTATACCTAGTTAGATTTAACGTTGACTGCGGTCGTACATGCCGTTTATGTATAAAAGCTCTGGTTGGAATCGCACCATAGTAACCGTGTGTAAACGGCCTTAATAGGAGCCCTCAAAGGATTCCGACCACTTATCTTTACAGCTTTGAACCGGCGACCGCTGCCAACTGCTACATTGCGCCAACTCCGGTTTTAAGTTACATTTACATTTTTGGACTGGTTGATAACCAGTTTTAAGCGCTTTTCATTCTTCATTACGACAGAAGAATGTGGTATAATACAATAAGTGAAAATGCAGTTCGGTTAACACTTTCTAGTTATCTAGTAGTAATTTCTAGGTGTTGCTAATGTATGACGAGCTTTAAAAAGGGTTTTAAGGCATTGTAGTATAAATGACCATTGAGTCCATTATTTACTTAAGATCAGTGCATGTCAGCCCCTTTTTATTTTGTGTATATTACAGATATACAACATGACAATTATATATACAAAAAGGTTACAGACAAACTGAATTATGCAAATTAGCCACTGTACAATTTTTTTTGTAGTATGGGATTTATTTTCGGAAGGTAGGTTTGTACGAGTATATCGGCACATCATTATTATGTTAATTCTAGGATATATTTTTTTCAAAGTTGTAAAACGTGAATAACATAATAATACTTCAGCCATTTATTCAAAGTTTTTGACCACCGTATCGAGAGATACGCTTTTGATATTAAAATTTCAGAAAACTTGTAGAGCAAATTAACTTTGTTTCATTGCAGTTATTCCAACGGGACTTATTCCCGTATCTAGAGTTTCATAGACAGGAAAACTTTCTTTAATTTCATGTAAAACTTCGTTCCTGTTAAAACCCTTTTGTTATCGGAGAATCGACTCTGATACCTTTTCCTTAGGTCTAAATTAAATCCGTTTAGAATTTCAATATATCCGGCCTGGGTCATAGTGAACAGTTTTTTCTAAAATGAAGTCTTACGTCGTTAAACATAGTATAAGGGTCTGCTATGTTTCTCTACGCTCGTTCATTTTAAAATGGCTTAAAAATTCATTATAATATACTTTACACTTTCCCAGCAAACATATACGAGTAGATGACCCAAGCATTGTTATCTTTTGTTTGCTGGAAACAGGTACGAAGAAAATCTGGAGTAGATCGATTGAAGCAATTTGTTCAGTTTGGATGCACTCACAATACCAGTGATTTAAAAATCTTCTAAGACTTAGATAGTGCCAATATAATTTTGTAGTTTCTAGCTAGAGGTTCATATGCCACTAAGTTTAAGTAAAGGGGACAATCTTGGCTATTTTCCAAAACTAACACTAAAGACTACAAAGTTAAGAAAAGTCTTCAAAATGCAGTGTAGTGATATTTATTATAAGACTATTTGTACATTTTACAATGAATTTCGATGCTATCTCCCCGGATCCGGTATTCTTGTTCTGATCCGGTTTAATTTATTCGTGTTAAAGAACCCATGTACCAAGTGCTTTAAACGTTGTTTATTAATTTAAATGTTGTTTGTAAATGAGCCGCCCGTGTTATCTTTTTATTGCAAACCATTTTTGCTGCCTAATTATGTTAAGTAATTTTATTTTTCTCCTCCTTTCTTTACATATTCTTTAAAAGTAAATTCATAAAAACATTTTCTTTTACCGATGCTTTAAGATTGCTTTAATTTACTATTTTCCTGAACCTCCAATGTAAGGAGTAAGCTTCGATTTATTTATGCTACATACATAGCGTACCAAAACAAAGTTTAACACCTGTAATCCCTGAAGAGGTAGATAGAGGAATGTCCCGCTGTGGAATATGTGGTGAACCTATTGCCAAACATCGGGCACATTTCCAGACTTTGAGCCGCTACTAGATAATCTAAATTAGAAAAATTTAATGGCGCCCTACCCTGGATTTGAACCCACGAGTTTCCAATCGGCCGTCGCGGTTGCAATCAACACAACACAAACAATGCATAGAATTCCTTGAATTACTGATTAACGGCGGAAATGGTGGTCGCTAGGAACCTTTCCTGTCGCAGCCTGCGCCAATGGAACTCCATAATTAATTCTTGCTATTAGTATTGTTGGCTACATGCATAATTCATATCATCTACATCGTCTGTAATGATGTAGTAATTTAACATGATTAAACATTCCACAGATATTGCAGTTAAATGTAATTAATTACTTCTGACTAAACGGCTTGCCGCCATTTCAGTTCCTTGACGGACGCGATAAAACCTACGTATTATACGCATGTTATGCTGAGTAGAATGCGTCCACACACACAAAGACATGTATAATACACTGATACACATAAACACACATATGCGATTGTTCTTTCTTTACTTTTTGTTTTAAGTAGTTACACGTTAACAATTAAATAGTTACATTTTTTAGCACTTCAATGTGTATTGAAGATTCTCACCGTCAATATCATCTGCTAATTTTTACCTTCTCTTTATCAGAGGGATTACTTCCTGTAATCGCAAAGATCAAGATCATATTTTGCCCTACTTACCATCTATGGGTTGGGATATGCACCAGATTTATTATAAGCTTTTCTTAAGATGTTTTCTTCCAATATTTCAATAAATGCTATGGAATCTCAAAAACATATAAAGCATTGTTAACTGCTAATGTAATACTTGAGATATGAAGATGGTATTCTGGAATTGTTAGTTGAAATTAAAACAATTTTGCGAACTAAAAAACTAAAATTTCGAAATTGGGTACAATTCACCATCGTTTTCTGTCACATTCATTAGAAACAATTCCAACCGTTGGTCGTGTTTGCCCACTATACGCCATGTTATTATCACATGCTTATTTAATTATGCGTTGGCAAACAGCCCCAGAGTGCCATGTGCTACCCGACCAGAGTAATAAATTATTCTTACGCGAACTTTAGGGTAACCACGGAATTAGCCACGTAAAGGGATGTTGTATGCGGGTCGGTTGAATTTCAAAAAGTTTTAATTACATTGCCGCTTCTGAATAATATATCTTTTTAATGTTCCGTTCTATTTCATAATTGTTCATTCCCATATGAGTCGGGATGGTAGCCGTGTCAGTCGGAGAAAGAATACAACCCTCCATCGCACGCTGAGATATCAGGGTGTCATAAGACGCAATTAACTGGTAGTTCGAAGTATGGCACGGCCTGCCTGGGCATGGCTAACTGCCCTGACCGTATGTATCTACTCGTATCTTATCTCCGTATCAGGGAAAGTATTCTTACTCCGGCCTGACGCAGAACGTATAGCATTTAAGTTTATTGAGATTGAAATCAAGGAACTTACACTTAGTGACAGAGATACCTACTAGATTTAATAGAATACCTATATGTGGATGCAATTATAATATTGCTATATTTCAAATTAACGTCGAATTTCCAATGAGTTGTTATCCATCATTATTGTTATTATCCATTTTTATGTCGTTTAGTTGTTAGAAATAGGGTTTCTCTTCAAAAAGACTTCTCCTGTCTGAATAGAGTCGTGGCCATAGTTGACCATCTACAACTGGTTTTATTTGACATTATTCAATGAGTTGTATTAGAACACTGTACGTTTTGAGCTAGTGCGACCTCGTACTACTGTCTGCAATATTCTTCCAATCGCGTGGTGAACGTACTTCGTGTTATTAAAAGCTGTACCGCGAGTCGCTCCATGCAGCTCCTTAAGTCTTTTTAATTAAATTTTACCACACCTAATCTCCCCTCAGCTCGTACGATCTTAAATTAATTAGGCCACTCGAGCTGTGGAATAAGTTTCTTATATGCCTCTTAACACGATATCTGTAATTCAATTTCAATGATATAGGTGTTACAAACCACATAACATAACATTACGCTTGTATTTTTCCGAAGGTGTAGGCAGAATAGAGCAGTACACTGGAACGATTCACCACTTATATTATATGTCCCACCAAGGAATAGCGGATGAGCCCGTTACGAACAATTTTCTGACATTTAGTGTTTTACTTAATGTAGTGTTATGACAAGACGCAGGGTGGATAAGATATGAATAACTTCCCAACTTTTGTGTCAGAAACGTTTGACGAACCGGTTCGTCAACGAAAGCTTTAACGACCCAGCGATAACAATCTCTCGTATTAATTTTCTAGCCCACTGACACTATCGTCTCATCCAGACACTCATCCATCTCCTGACTTTCAAATTCAAAACGCCAAAAACCATAATAGATTTTCAATTTAACAGTACCATGTAATATCATTTTTGACATATTTTATAATAACTTAGGAATTGTTGCTTTATAGTACTTTATACATACATACATATATATCTTTACGCCAGTTCCAAGTTGAATAATTTGTTGTTTGTTCTTACGTCGGTATGAAACTAATTTTTTCTTTTACATTGTTTCAGAGTGAAAATTCTGTATAGCTAGTTACAATGCCCATTGCACGCGGACCTGTTGCCGCTAGATGAGACACTGACCCATATCGAGAAGTGCAGTGAAGTGCGCTCGGTACATTGAACATTCAACATGGCGGATCCAGACGCGTTCGATGACGAGGTAATTTACAATCTTTGTTATTATGTAGGTACTTTTTTTAGAAATGGATCGGAAACAATTATTATCTTTAATTTTTACTTTTTTCTGTACGCAGCAAGTTGAGCCTGACAATAACTTTGGAAGTTAAATGTGTTTGTTTACAAAAGTTTATATGGAAATTTCCAGAATATTAGTCTGATATAGGTATCGGTGGAGCGTTAATCCATACATCTGGACAGGCTCTAATTGCTATATGGCACGGCGATTGTCGTTCGCGCTAATTGCGTACAAAGTGCTCAAGATCGTCTTAATTGCTGTTTGCAGCGGTGTGCTCGAGTTAATTGTTTCCTGACACACGTTGTGAGCTATTGCCTGCCGTTCAAACGTTTCATTGATTTATTGGTTGCGTTTTGATATGTGAAGTCGTTCAGCATGCTGTATTAAGGTTAGACATTTTCGGAGTTTCAAATGATATTGGATAGAATGAAAATATTCTCTCTTCCCCTCCCCATTCCTCACCCATCGTCCTTCAATGTTTTACTGATGTGTGTCTATATAAGTATATGAAAAAGTGACTATACTATCGTTAGGCGCAGCTTGAAGCTCAGGGGAGCCTTATGTTCAGCATGGACTGCAATAGGCTGATGATGACTGAACTATTGATGTTAAGTTGATGTTTTTCAGCAATGAGTCAGATAGGTACAAAGTTACATAGCTAGTTTAAGTAATAAGATTCATATATACAACATGTGTGATATCAACATATTTGTATTAGTTTTAATAGGATAGTAATATCATAAGGTTCACATTTCGGATGTCTATTGTTCAAAAGCTGACAAACCCATGTTAGAAAGAGAAAACTAAATTCATTATTTATGTAGCTACTCACCCAGGCATAAACCCTAGAATCCTTTCCGCAGACGCGGCATTGCAGTCGCTTCACTAGAAGCGTTGATCTTAATAGCTACTACTAAGACTACGTAAGTCTCGACGAAGCTTTTCCACCCTAGCAGCGTCCAAAAAGTTTGTAATTGTAAGCGAACAATGTCAGTGTCCAACCACGCTTATGTTTATCCAACAACATTTACATAGCCTGTGTTATTATTTTTGTTGTACACAAGTGAACAATGAATTCAACAATCAACAGCGCTGGCGTTATCAAAGGGAATAGCTAATGGCCGTGTGTAGTGGTTGTTTTGTGAACTAAATATTCATAGGCGTCAGACGTACGGCGGGCACTACGAGGGAGCAGAGAGAGACCGTATTTGATGTAGAACGCGGCTTGCGTGTATGACCGGGTCCAGCTGTGTGATTTTGAATTGGCTTAATTTATCATATATTTTTAGATATACCGAAATTTATGAACAGGGAAGTACGTGTCTTCTGTTTTGCGACGGTGCTCTGCCCTGGATCAATTGGTTTTTGGATGCCATACATACGACATCCTAACACAGACAGAAATTCCTTAAAGTTTCCTTGAACCCTTGTTACCCTTGAAAACTACGTGCATCTCTAGTCTACGATATATAAAGTCTACATCCTTTAAATTGTATACTAAACTGCCTGTATTCTTGTTTTGAGGTAAGAACAAGCGCTATGATAGTAGTTCCATGGGTGAAGTCTAAACAGATTTTCCGATATTGTACCAATATATTGCAACTAGCAAATATTAGTTCTTACTAGCTAGACTGGATGGCGTTAATACAAGTGTGCTTAATCACGATATTACGATTCCGAAGAGATTGTGTTTCAAAATTGTTAAGTATCTACCTGATTTAAAAAATATATTATATTGTGAAGAACAGCGTTATACAGCCTGTATGTTGTATGTCGGATTATACACACAGTATAATATTATACACACAAATTATAATATTATCTACAGTTGATATGCAAACGACATTGCAAGCAAAAAAAATCAGTATTAAATATTGTATCGACGACCCAAACGGAATAACAATATGAAATCGAATATGACTGAAAAAAAGTTCATGTTTTTATTGGAACTGCGGGTAACTGCAGTATTCACGGGTCACTGAGTTTTGTTCGCGGAATTTTTTCACTTGCTTCAGGCCAGTCCTTTTGTGTATAGAATGGCAAAATTAAATTATGTAGCGCGCTATGGCGCGTTCTGCCTGGGCACAGTTACTGGCACTGGCCGCCCATGGGCAGCAGCGTAGGGTTAATAAGCTGTGCATTGCGAACCCTAACCCGTATACTCAGCGTGGGGATTATGGGCCTCTCTCTCAGGGCAGGCCTACATATGTCCAGCCGTGGACTGTAAAATGCTGATAATGAAGATGAAACTGTGTATGTGATCCTTTAACCCATGTACACCAATATGAGTTGGAATAGTTTGGTGCAATATGCTTTAAACGTTTTCTATACGGAGAGATATATAGATCTCTCATATATAGGGCATGTCAATAGTCCCAGCAGTGATACATGAAGCTGTATTTTTCATACTAATGCTAAGAAAAAATAATTCCGAAAGATTGACTTGAGAATTTATGTCCAAAAAATATCCACTTTCTTTTCGTTGTTGTACCTATACCCATTCGACACTCGTTATTGGCTATTTATTGCTTTATTTGATATTGAGGTCAAGTTCAGAGGAATGTGTCCAATAAATGATTCATCTTTCGCCCGCCTAATGTTGATCTATTCGATCGGAAGTAATTTGTTCAGCTTTAGACAATATTGGCAAGTCGAATACAGGAGTGGATAAAGTTTTGTTGGCGTTAGAAGTTAAAGGCAACTCCTAGTAACCTACCTGAGGTTACGCAAAGTGTATCGACTCGTTTACCGGTTCACGTTCAAACACGTCTAACATGGTCGATGTTTGACGATCGTGTACAATACCAATTGGCTTTAAATTAAAGCTGTTAAACGGCTCTCGTGTTATAATTTGACATTTATTTAAACGCGGATATGTTATAAATTATATAAGTTCGTCTAATATTTAAATCATAATAAAAAAAAATTGAGCTGTCCCACAGACATGCAGTATTCTTAATAATTTCATTGGCATTCAAGACTGTCTCCAGTAGGATAACCATAAATATCAATTTTGGATGTTTGTATTCATGTCTTTGCGTACCCATAGCACCTATAAAACGGTATTAAATAAGATTGGAATCATAACACGTGGAACAAACTCATTTGGCGAAGATAAAAAAGATGTCGCAGCCCCGCAATAGGGTGGAACACGAACGGTAAAGGCTCTTATGAGGGATATAAATAACAGTTTATTGTCCGAGTCGGTTGTTACACAGGAAACAAAAACGTGCATCAACAAACACGTAGGACGGAGAAAGTTTGTCCCTCTCTTTGTCGTATTTATTTCTTCTCACTTACAGATAAGGTTCGTCCCAACTTGGAGCGATTATGTTTGTAACTACCGTTAAATAATTCAGAAGATTGTCCAAGTTTTCGCTGCGGTGTTTGGACATCTGAAGTAAATCTCTGTGTTGGTGCTACAAGTATTGACGGAGGATTGATTGTATTTTCTGAATTAGCCACGATTATTCAGAGATAGGGAAGAATGTGGCTGTGAAGGACAGATACGGATTATTAAATAGAAAAGCAGACTTTGGACCGCCATTTCGTTGATCGAGAATAGCATAACATCTACCACCATATGTGTAAAGTTGTGACAATGTGACGTATGTAAAAGTGACAGATTATCTGCAGTTCGCAAGTAAATTATCTTTATGCTAGTTTCGTTAGCGATATCACTTGTTGTAACAGCCACCTACCTAGCTTCTGGATGTTGTTCGAAATTTACAATTGTTTAATTATAAGGCATGTAATGTTTACGAACTCTCATTTGGTCAACGAGGTAACTTGTTGGTAAAATAGTGGAACTAAAAAAGGGCGCATGATAACATATCGTACATAATTAATTATAAAACTGCCCAAGAAATTATAAAAGTATTTAACGTTAAGGAATAAAAAAATGTTAGCTTAAATCAACGGAATCCAAAGATATTAAAT
>DWTO01002555.1:0-13787 GCA_018244755.1 Jemadia pseudognetus
ACTTTTCTAACTTAGATTTTCTAGTAGTGAATCGGAGTCTGGATACGTGTCCGTTGTATAGCAATAGACTCACCACCTGTTCCACAGTGTAAACGTAACCAGTGAAACGTGAGAGTGTACTAAACTCCTATGTGTACGTCTTCGGGGCTTACAGGCGTTTTTTAACTAGGTATTTGCTATACGACAACTATAGTTTATTTTCTTCTCAAACTTATCATTTTATTTAATACTTTGACTGTAACATCACGCCTACGCCTGTAATCCCCAAAAAGTTGAGCGGAGGAATGTAATAGATTCCCACGTTTTACCTGGTACGTGTACATTCCACTAAGGGATAGGGAGTGAACCTATTGCCATACACTGGTGACAAATTCAGACTCCAAGGGACTACAAGAAATTTTAATAAAAAATTCTAAGTTAGAAATAATGCAATAGTGCCCTACCCCGGTTTTGAAACCAGTACCTCTCGATCAGTAATCCCTGTTGCAGGAAAAATACTATGTATTAAAATATTACGGGTCACTAAAAATATCTTAAAGTACGATACCATTGTAGTGTCGGATACCATATACTGCAACCAGAAATGTATGAAAGCAGAAATAAAATGTAAATCCAGAATGTACCGGTATTAAACTACGTCAACCATGCAACATCCGTATAAATTTTATCGTGTTGGAAAATTGGAAGCCGAGCCCGTCGTTCGAGTTGGATTCAATTCTTGTTTATACAATACTGTATATGATGACGCCGTAACAAGATCGTTGAAACGGGAGTCACTGGAGAACGTCGATGTAAAATAATTATTATCACTGCTAGTTTTATAACTAGAGAAAGTTTATTTTTCTGGTACTTCTTATAGTAACAGACATTATGCTAACATTATGCTTACACGCTTCACCGGTTACGTTTACGTCCCACTATGGAATCAGTGGTGAGCCTATCGCTATGCATCGGGTACATATCCAGACTCCGAACCACTACTAGAAAATCTAAATTTTTAGAATTTTTTTTGTATTCGACCTGGGAATCGAACCCGGGTCCTCTCGATCGGCAGTCGCACTTGCAACCAACATGACCAACGAGGCAGTCGATCATTTTTAAGAATAATTATAATTGGAAATCGGGTAAGTTTTCTTAGGATCCAACCTTCCAGCGGTATAGCGACTAATGTTTACTTTAACCAAATCCATATCGTTTTCGTCATTTAATATTACCCACACAAGACTCGAACGCTAGGCCCTGCATATATAAATCTGAATTTTAAATCAGCTGTTACGGCTGTCGGTTTTCAGTTAACCCAGTTAATTAAACTATTTGTTATGAACGACCGACTTTCAGTTTTTCGAAAACAAAATTCGCTCAGCAAGCGCTTCAGTATGACGTTCATAAGTTTTTATGTTTCCACTAACGTCAACAACACAGACGTGTACTTTAAGTAATGAAGACTCGATTCCCCGTCGACCTTAGTCTATAAATCAAAGGACAGGATATTGGTTCTACAGCGGACGGCACAATTTATTGGTGACTTTGTAAAACAATCTAATAAAATCAAATGCAAATAGCTGTTTTACTTGCCCATATTGTAATTATTACATTATCATGGTACAGCCTGGTCTCTTAAGAGGTGGTCGGAAATCACCGAGTGCTAAGTGTCTCCAATAATAAGAAATCAGATGTTCTTCGTTACACCTATTTGCTCTTTACCCAAAATATCTCCTTCGCCGCCCGCTCATGTACATTTCACTTGAGCATCTCGTGACCGGCGGTTCGAATCACAAAGAACGCCCGCGTTACGAATTGTCTGAACCTCGCCTGGGGCGGAGAGTTTCAGTTTCGGAGCGAAGATACATTTGGGATTACAGTCATGACCAGGGGCGGCTCTATCGACCTTAAATACACACGACGTTCTACTTCATAATGATGTGTAATATTAATATATAATGTTCTCTAGATACGAGTTGACTCGTATCTATGAAGGTAATTAAAAAAGAAGTTTTGGGTCTGAAAGGATAGAGATATTTCTTGATCCATATACTATCTGAGCCCTTACGGGACCTGGCGTGATAATATGATAATAATAATAAATATATTATTTAGTAATTCATGTTGTTAAAGTTTTGATGTATTTTGGTTGAGAATAAAAGGCCGTTGCCT
This sequence comes from Jemadia pseudognetus, assembly GCA_018244755.1. Classification (NCBI taxonomy): domain Eukaryota; kingdom Metazoa; phylum Arthropoda; class Insecta; order Lepidoptera; family Hesperiidae; genus Jemadia; species Jemadia pseudognetus. The sequence goes on from DWTO01002555.1 coordinate 2,155, forward strand.
TTTATTCTCAACCTCAGAATAATAATTTCAGGCAGAAGTATTGACAAGTTGAGACAGACAATATAAAAGGAATTCGATCAAACTTTAAAAAGACGTTATGATTTGTTAGGTTAACCACAGAAAAATAAAACATAGACACGGCATAAATAATGTGCCAATATTTAGATCGTAGAACATAAAGCTAGAGTGAAGGTTTTTATTATATTTGTCCAGATTACATAACACGATTTACAATATTGCATATTAATCATTTGATATTTACTTACGTTCCATTATTTGTATTTTTATTCGCTATTGGGTTACGCTTGACTACAATCTCACCAGAATATTAACGAGATGTAGCCTAGGATATATATGGTATGCTTTCCTAGAAATTCCTATTCAATCTTGTAACTTGAATAATTAGATGATGTACAAATTGGGAAACATAAACGCTTACAGGGAGCTTACTCTTTGGCAGTCTGCAGGCGGAACGATTTAGTGAAATGTTTCGTACTGCTCAGAGGAATATCTCCAAAATATGAATATTATCCTGCGATACGTTTAGACGTACCGCAGGCTACCGCGTCTAGAAGTTTGACGGTGTGAATTAAGCTGCTGAGACATTTACATTTGTATTAATTACTATTAAAATTTGAATTTGCTTTGTTATGGAATTGCTTTATATTTGTTTATCATTGTACTAAGGGCTGCATTTCCAATTTATCATTACATCAATAATTAAAGCAAAAGTGACCATTGTCGACATTTTGAGTATTCTCAATTTTTATCCTATTTCTCTTTCATTGAGTACTTATAAAAATGCAGCCTTTATTAGTATAACTAGTATTTAATACAAAGATAACAGACGGTTAATTTGCTAAAACAGTTAGATGTCGCCTAGTTAACTTCTGATTATGATTAACTCTGTGGCGCTGAGCATTCGGGTCAAGTTCGTGAATAATCGAAGGGGTCGCTAACCTCGCAAATTGATACCTCTACCTTTAGTATTAATACATATTGTGTTCGTTATTTTACATTTACATTTTTAATTATATTTATACTGAAATAATGATTCAGTTGCAAGCGTTTCTACCTATGACTAGACAAAATTTATCATTCATTCATTCATCATCAGCCTATTTCCGAACACTACCGGACATATATGCCTCTTCAATAGCACGCCACTAAGCTCAATCTTCAGCTCTTTGCATCCAACCGCTGCCAGCCACTTTGCGTAGGTCGTCACTCCATCTGACTGGAGGGCGTCCTACACTACGTTTGCCAAGACGTGGTCTGCACTCCAGAATACGTTTACTCCAGCGGTTATCGGTCCTGCGATACGTAACCAGCCCACTACCACTTCAGCTTGCTGATCCGATGAGGTATGTCGGTAACCTTGGTTATCAACTAATATTTAATTTAATTTATCAACTATTATATTATAAATTAAGTCGAAATTTAAACGTAATTTTATAATTTTTTTAGGTTACAAATAATATATTTTCGTAGTTTCAATGGTCATAATCACTGCGAACCCTTTTAACGTTCCACTGTGACACCGGTCCAGTCTCAGAATGAGAAAGATAAAGGCACTCATGGGCCACGTGTCCGAAGTAGCCGGGACTTCACATGCCTTAGAGCGCATTATGAAGAACTTATAGATGTGCAGTTTCAATACTTGCATCACATATCACTTCTATCATACTTAGCCCGGTTTCACTCAAACCATACACGAAGATGATTTGAGTGCATCGATTATCCAAGTTTAATAGGGAAGCGACGCTGACGGCTCGTTAAAATCAGCTGTAAACTTCCGATTGCGTTCCTCAACTTTATACTTCAAAGTTCTTCTGTGCAATCTTCGTCAAATTTTAATAGAGAAAAACAAATTTTTAATGTGACAACAGAATTCATGTAAAAATTTCCCGATTTTCTCTCGTCAATAGTTCGGTTCCGGTCGTTGGCTCCATTGTAAATTAAATATGTTTTTTTGGGAAAATAAAACTTCTATACCATCGATTACTCTAATACTTTGAAAATATTATGAATACGTCGTCACGCCAAGTTCGTTACGGGGTAGACAGCTCGACCGAGTGCCAAATAAAATATGTCTGTCCTTACACAACTGACGTGCTTCTCCCACATTCATCACGCGTCATCATCATCTTATGCGATTAATTATTCTTATTATTCTTATGCTTATTATTGCAAAGCGTTCTGATGATAAATGCAACAAAATCTCACACAGCCTTGATGCGGTTTGTGAAGGCAAACAGTCCGTAAAAAGCAAATTCGAGTGCGGTCTACTCTTTGGCGAGCGCAAGTGGTAAATTTTAAATGTAACCGAAAGCGTTTTTGTTTGTCCTGTTAATATCTGTGTCATAATGTCATCAACGATTCATATACCTATTAGTGACGCTATTAGACTCGTATTACTATGAGTTCAATCAACACCTGTTATATTAAATAGCTTATATGGTGGATAATGTCACACGGAAATATCCTAACCGACATTTTTAAATTACTCTTAACGTAATTAAAAAATTAAGCCTACAAAACCGGCGTGCATGTATGAAGAGAATGATGAAAGTGGAGGAGGCGCGGCAGGTATGTAAGAATAGAGCTATTTGGCACTCGGTGCTCTCTGCCTACCCCGCACGGGACCCGGCGTGATGATATGTATGTATGTACTCTTAACGTTTCGGGCAACTTGCTCAATCCTGACGGATCCTTATGTTTCACGTATAATACTGACTGACTGACAATATACTGCATATTACGGTATAAAATACCGTCTATAGGTCTTAAATTAATGAAGCGAGTGTCAGACACAATGCATTGAATTCGGAAGAACAGTCTAACTGAATAAACCAAGTGAACTTAAACTCTCCGCCTCGCCATTAACAACTCGAATAGAATACTTCTTCCTACGTCTTCGGCGGTAGGTATGTATATAGATGCGTACAACTTCCCCCATGTTTCTGAAACACGATACTAACTTTCGGCTACAAAATGGTGAATACAAATATCGATAATGCTGATTGACCTTATAAATGCGAATTTGATTTATTTTGTTTATTTGTTACGATTTCAGGCCTTGACTACTCAACCGGTCATCATGAAATTTTGTTCACACATTTGTCCCAGTGGAAAAAAGGAAATAGGGTATCTCTAATTTAGAAAAATTTCTGAAATTTATGTCGTTGAATATAAACAGGTCAGTACAATGGGTACTTACTGTTAATTACTAATGTTAAAAAAAGGAAATAATCGATAAGTTTAATAAAACTGCCAAGACCATCCTTCTACCAATATTACATTTATATCTCATGATTACTTTAAGGGATATAAATAGGGTTATTTAATTTTATATGAACGTATTTACTGGATTTCGCACCTTATGCCTACTTACTGCTTCTAATAAGTAGTGACTATGATAAATATATTTAAAGCAAATCCACACATTGAAAGCTAATTGACATTCCGCGATGGTAATTAATAATTAAAATGTAGGTACGGTAAACAGTGCCACGAAATGCTTCACGTAGCCTTTTAAAAATGATAACACAAATATTTTCCACAAGCTCTCCCCCATCTATAATTTAACAGCGGCCATAGCTGCTCTACTCCATAGTTGGCGGATTGCAATCGCGTTAAAACTTGGAGCGCTACAAAAGTTCCACATTTCAATAATGTAATGGATTTGATCCCGTTTTGATGCGATGTATTCGAGTTACGGTCGGGTGTTAAACATATCTGACGGTTACAGCATTAAGCACTTAAAATAATATACGAAAAAAACTAAGAGCCAAAAGCGTCTTAAGCTTCACAACTTTTAAATAGACATATTGCAAGTGTCAAAGCTGCCAGTAAAAGTTTAACATTTCAGTAACGTAATGGATATTTTGTACTTGTTTTAGTCCCGCTCAGTGATATCAAACTGATACCGACTATAAGGAACACACCGGTTATAGAATTCGGCTGTCGTATAGCGTGGTGCTTGTTTTAAAAGCATCATGTTAAAGTGCCTACCATTTACCTGTGGCCAATATCCATTAAATGCATTACGCGCCCAAAGTTATTTTTATTTTCGCCGTACAAAATCGATACACACCTATATGCGGTATGTATGTATGTGTGTGTGTGTTTGAGTTACAACGCTTGTTCTTTTATTATCTTTTCTGTATAGTATGCGACCTTTAACGTAACATCACGTCTGTAATCCGCGAAGAGGTAAGCAGAGCCGTGTAGTACACTCCCACGATTCGCGAATAGGTGGTGAGCTTGTTGCCATACAACGAACTCATAACTATAAAATCTAAATTAGAAAAAACCAGTAGTATCCGACCCGGGATTTGAACAGCGATCGGTAATCGCGCTTGCAACCAACACTACCATCGAGGCAGCGAATTTGCGAAAACTTATTACTCAGTTAACATTTTAAGACAACTGAATTGCCATATAACGTTATGTGTCGAGTCAAAATATGCTAATCTTGTATACAATGTCATTAAGTTATATATTATTAGAACATATGATTAAAAATAGGTTCAGCGAACTCTCACCTCGCCCTATCACTCGTAGACGTAACGTTTCGAAGCCTAAGAGAGCTATCGTTGAAGGGAACGAACCGACGTAGCAGTCGACTGCCACTAATTAGCTACGAGTTAGCTTACACCATGTCAATTTAATGGTCGGCTAAATGTTGTACTACCGATTGTTATTCGCTAGTCATTTTTATATTGTCGCGCTGGGTACTTTACGAGGAAATAAGAGATCACCGAGTGACAAATATCTTTCGTTACAAATCTGACGAACCTACTTATTATAAATTCATTATTCTTTTCATACACGTTCCGGTTACGCGGACCTTTGACACAATGTTTTATTTTTTACTGTTGTTTTCCTTATAAGTCTGGTGAATTTTTTTAAGATTCCATGTTTTAGTAGTGAACCAAATAGTGAAGAATTAACCTCTGTTTCGGCAATATGTAAATAAATATCGAATATTGCTTTTGGAGTCGACGGTCCCTTGACGCTAACGAAATGTAGGAATACAATAAAAGCTTATCATTGACATGCAACGTATATTTTTGTGTATTTTATGTCGTGCGTAGCCAATGAATCTACTGTGTTTAGTACCTGGCGAGCAGGTTTTCACGAACTACTGTATTGAAGTTTGGAACTTGTACGGTAGTATTTAAAATATTAATTAGCATGTCAACAGTTTTTCACTGTAAGACCAGCCAAAAACTTTAATTATATAATTTACAACAGGTGTTGTGTTTGGGGTTTTTTTATACTGTATAGGCCAGTATTTGACGACAGTCCTGCCTGATGGAAGGTAATTATTTGGCTTATGATTGTCCATACGGCAATACCGTAAGCCTACTTTAGTTGGGACATTTTATCGATATAAACAAAACTTTAAAACGGTATTTAATTTGACTGCCTCTTTGGTCGTGTTGGTTGGTGGTGGTTGGGGACACGTAGGAGTGTCCTACATTCTTTTGCCTACCTCTTCGAGGATTACAAGCGTGATGTTACGTATTTAGTCTGGTACTGAAGTAGGTATTTTTTTTTTATAGAATCTATAATTTTAACATAAAATATCTGTGAGATCTCCCTTATAAACATGTATTTTCGTAATGATCACAACTATTATGTGATCAAGTATTTGATCGGATTGCCTTATGTCAGAATTAGGTCAAGACATTAATTCATTATTTTTATATCATTAATGATTTATGTAGATAGCATACTAGGAAATGGCAGTAAGCAGATAGATAAATACACGTATTATATTGGGAAGTTATAGTTAATATTTGTTGCTTATTATTTTAATATACTGGTTCTAAAATAATTTCTAACTTTCCAACATCATTTAGCGTCCTTGTTTGATTTTGCTTCGCGTATGTTTTACACTGGAGTGTTAATAATATGTAGAATTTTTGTATAAATTGAATAAGTAATCAGAAATATAATTCCACGTTAAAAGAGATAACTTAAATATCTTCAAATCCCTTTCTGTTATACTCGTATGTGTATTGTTCTTCTTTTAAATTCGTTCCGCGCGTTTCAATGTACTTTAATATCATGTTTGCTGTTCTCGCGCTTCGTTTGACGACAACAAGTCAGCGTTTTCCAAAATATATCAGCATTGTACAGTACAGATTGGACAAAAAGTTATATGTTCAAAACAATGTTACGTTTCATTTACCTTGCACGTGAATACAAAGACATGGATGTACATACGCACCTATACCTATGACTAATACTTTGTGTTATTGAAAAAAAACCTCCAAATGATTGGTAGAGCTGTACAGTAAAACTCTGACCCGATCGAATTATTCTTTAAGTAACTTATGTACATAAAAATGAAATTGAAGTGAGAATAGGCATTAAACTTTTTCTGATACAACTAGTTTGATAACGGAACGTTAGCAAGAGAAAGAATAGAAAAACTGGACACATTCAATAATTGTAATACTCAAAGAAACGAATAATAAGTCTTGTAAATTGATTTGACTCACGTATTCCAACTCAACGCGTAGTGCAAAAGATACAAACATCAAAGAACGTTAAAACTGTTAGATTTTCTTATTTTGTAACTATTGCATTTTTATGCACACTTAAACCAACGCTCTTATTGTTGCTGTATACGGATCCCATATCATAACGGAAAGGGTTAAGCCCATAGTGTGCCATGCTGGCCAAGTGCGCGTAAGTCGACTTTAGAGGTCTTAAGAAACATTATGCAAATTCTGAGGTGTGCAGAATTTCTCACGATGTCTTTCTTTCTCTTTTAATGAAATTTTATTAATATGTTTTGTGATCGTGGGATAAATAAAGGGATTTATTTTGTATAGCATAAAGTTTACTTTCACACGAAATGTTTATAAATTATCATTATTGTAATGCTATATACATACATAATATTTTAATAATCAGTATATAATGCTATTATATACGGTATTTCACGTTTATTATATTTTTTATTCACTTCTTTTAATTTGGGAGTGGTTCTGCATTCCTCTGCCTACCTCTTCGGGGATTACAGGCGTGAAGTTACTTTTTTTTCTTTCTAATTAAAATTTGCTTGGACATACATACAGTTTTATTGCCATCGTAAATGGAATTTAAACAAACGAAAACAACCCTTGTGGACCTAGTTCTAAATCAAACTTGTAATATTATGCTGATATTACAATTTGTTAAGTAAGAAACATTAGAAGTAACATGACGCTTGTAATCCCCGAAGAGGTAGGTATAGCAATAGGGACTACGCTTTCACGTTTCACCTGTTACGCGTACGTGAAGAAAGTTTTTAAATAAGAAAACAAAAAAAAACGAAACTTATAAAAAAAAACTTTGCCGTAAACAATATTATGACTCCGTTCGGTGCCTGTTATGACTTAGTCTTATATTTATTGGATCGCTATAGGCGGTTCCATCCTTACGCGTGCACGGAATCTTACAGGTCAAAGCATTACTTTCCTACTGAACACGAGGTATGAAAATCGATTTCGCAATGAGGACTCACCGTCACACATCGTTTCAAGTGACTACGTATTTAGAGAATTACCTTTTAACGTTTAAACGAACCAATTTGTGATTTTATATACGATGTCGCAGAGAAAAAATAAAAATAGTTTCGAACGGAAACGATCTTTGAATCTTTCGTTGATTTCAATGTTTTATACAATGTCGATAATTGTTCTTCTATAAAGCAATGATTTCCAAGGAAGCTAATGGCAATATTAATTGGATATAAAAAAAGTATTATGATTATATCGACAAGACACCTCAATGGTGGATTAGTGACATACTTGACGCGCTTCTTTCACAGTCATCACTCGCTTATACTCGCGCACCGGTATCGAAAGCTACTCACTTCATTAGCGAGCTTCATTAGCGAGTATCTAAAGTATTCGGTCGAGCTAATGATAGGTGATTCTTGGTCCTCCAGAGCACTTGGGTCTATCGACATTTGATTTTATATATGTTTTGTCATTCTTTAATCAAGATATCTCTATGTGTATAGTGATCAAAATATATATTTGGACGTGTTTTAATTAAAAATTATCTTTTATACACGAATATGGAAGCGATTGATTCGATTAACTCGCTTTCATCTCGGTGTTGTCATCCATAAAGTCATATAGCAGAATATTATTATATTAAGCGATGTCAAAATGGAAACGTTTATAATTCAATACATATACGCAATGGCTGTAAGAAGTACATACGTCTATCACGTGGGGAGTGTAATAAATCGAGAAATTTACCACACAAATATATAAAAACGGAATAAAGCTACATGTTCGATTATCCTATACTTGCATGTCACAAGACTAGTATTCAGTTGAACTAAACTGTTGTTTGGTCTATTAACAATTTGAAACGGATATAATGAGTATTTCCCTTCCAAACTGGCTCATTACTTAATGTGCATACTCTGACATATAGGTACAAATATTATTATGTAAAATTGAGTCTTCCGCCGAGAAATCCAGGACAGTCAATGCTATCACTTGATACTATATTACTCTTTGTACGTTTTAGATTTATCAACAAATTGTAACGTTTTAATGATTAAAACGTTACAATTAAAGTGTTCTGCATTCCTCTGCCTACCTCTTCGGGTATTACAGGCGTGAAGTTACGTTTACTTATACGTTTTTTTTAATTTTTAAATATCATAAATCAAACAATCTTCTTTCTGTACTATATATTTCAGTATAATAAAATTTTATATAAACTATACTAATATTGATAGAACCAAGCATTTAACATATACGTATAATTGTATGAAATAGTTACGTAAATTTTACTGTTATTTTAATATGTATATCCTTCTCATGTCAAACAACGCGTAATAGATTCTCACATAACTGGGTTAATACTTGTGTTTTAAACTAATTTATAGCACTTTATAGTTGCACATCATGTCTGAAGAACGAAGATAATTTTATTACCGTCTACCACACGGTTTAAATGTTGTGCAGAGCACACTTTTATGTAATAGGATCCGACGAGAAACCGTCATTAAGAGATAGAAGACAAGATGATATTTCTAAAGGGCCTCAATTAATTTAAATCACGTAACTTCACGCCTGTAATCCCCGAAGAGGTAGGCAGAGGAATGCAGAACACTCCCACGTTTCACCAGTTACGTTTACGTCCCAATCCCACTTTTCTTGTAGTTATGTTCGCTTAATTATTATGTACTTCGATATTTCTTGTTGCTCAAATAATAGAGATAAACATTATTTTGAACATCTAGTTTATACATATAAAGGATGTTACGGGTTTCGTATTGTAAAGTAAGCCTACGAACCAAGCCTAAAATTGTCATTGCATTTTAAAGTTTGTTACCGCCCTAACAAAATTCTATAGTCTATAAGTAATGATAAGTAGTAAATCGCTTTAAGATAATGTAATCCAATTCGGAGAACCAATATGAAATTCTAAGCGTAGACTTACATTCGACTTCACAAATTTTAAATAACATCAGCTGTGTCTAGTCATACGTATATATTTAGCAGTATGCGTAACTTTAAAACTATTATCATGAACATGGCTATTCAAAAAGGAGGAGGTATTCAATTAGTCTGTATTTTTTTTGTATATAAGTAAAATAGTCTTACATGAACTTTTCCCAAAGATTCGAATAAACAAATGTGTTTCCCAAAGGCAGAGCTTTTTACACTTCTCGTTTTAAATGGAGGCCCGCCTCCAAATGCGGAATGTCAAAAGGGATTAATCAACAAGATGAAGATTACACCGATCAAATTCTAAGCATTTCTCGTTAGCACAACAATTGATTATAAAAAATAACGGTCATTATAATACGCAACTGACGCCCAGAAATGATTATTTTAATGCATAATACGAGCATTCCGTTTAATCGTGCGTTGTTATTGTTTTCGCTTGTGCACTCATATGTTTTGCTGATAAAAGCCGCGCGGAATGTGGAAGCGACGCCGCGCGCGCCTCCGCGCTTCGCTCTGTCAATATTGCATGATTATTTCACAAAATTACAACTGTATTGTGTGGTACATTGCACAGTAACAATAGTAATATACAAGTAGTATGCGTAGATATTTGTCACTCTGTCTACTCCGTGTAACATCTGGCGTGACGGTATGATAATAATGAGAATCTACTATTCGCGGTCTATAAATTTGTTATGCGAATTAAACGCTTCGGTAAATATTCTTGCGTAATGTGTGTTGCACAATAATCTGTCTTATAGTAGTAGAAATTCGTTATTTTGAACTTCGGACCTAATAATAACTAATATTATGTTATATGAAGTCTTTGTTATTAGGTATTTGGATAGTTTTTAATAAAGTGGCGATGATTATTAAAGAAAGATAAATTAAAACCGAGGAAGTACGAGAAAATCTACAAAATTGTTTGGACACGGTTTATTGGATGTTATACATACATGAAAACAATTGTTAAAAACAATGAGATAAATAGTATCATAAGTAAATTAAGAAGCTCGTGCTTAAGTCAGTGTGTGTTGTTGCAGTTGGCAAACCTAGAGGGCCTCCAGTCGGGGGTCCCGACGCGCACCACGGCCACCATCACGCCCACGCAGCTGCGCAGCTTCGAGCAGACCTACATCGAGCTGAACAGCTGCCGCGCCGAGCAGAGCGGCCACGCCGGCTTCGTGCCGCCCGCCGTCACGCACGCCAACAGTTACGGTCAGTGTTATGTAGTTACGGCTACGAGTACCACCCACAATTGACTAGTACCAATCTCTATGGATATACATACATACGTATCACGAATAACATATTAGTACGTGGTTTAATTGTATTGCCGGCTTGTATCCCTTATTGCATTCCTTCGGGACTGCAGTTGTATTCCAGTCTGAAGTTTAGTAACTTTTAAACGTTAAAAATTTTCTATAGTTATTGCTCTGTTGTAATTGTATCATTAAGCAATACGTATTATTACAAAGACAGGTATTTAATGAATCATAATATTGCCTTATACACTGTGATTCTGTATCAGTTTGTCGATGTGTAAAATAAACCTGCGCGTGTCCGTCTGCAGGCATCCTGAATCCTGTGGGCACGTACTGTGAGCCGGGCCCGACGACGGCGCTGCACGTGTCGCCGGGCCCGCTCTCCGCCAGCGGCGACAGCAGCAGCAGCCCCGGCCTGCCCGCGCCCAAGCGCCGCAACATGGGCGGCCGCCGCCCCACCAAGGCGCCGCAGGACCTCTCCCCCGAGGAGGAGGAGCGCAGGAAGGTCCGCAGGGAGCGCAACAAGATGGCCGCGGCGCGCTGCCGCAAGCGCCGGCTCGACCACACCAACGAGCTGCAGGACGAGACCGACCGGCTCGAGGAGAGGAAACTCTCCCTGCAGGAGGAGATCCGCAAGTTGAACGAGAACAGGACGCACCTGGAGGGCATCCTCCGCAGCCACATGCCCATCTGCAGGCTCGCCAAGCGCTCCGCCAGCCCGCCGGACGTGAAGCCGTTCCAGGAGACGTATGGCTACGTGGAGCTGCCCGAGGACGGCGTGCGCGTCAAGGTGGAGGTGATGGACCCCGCCGTGGACCCAGTGCTGGGCTTGGACAACGATATCTACACCTCGCCGGCACAAGACAAAAGGTAAGCACTTTATTGTATA
>DWTO01002556.1:0-13784 GCA_018244755.1 Jemadia pseudognetus
CGTGCTACCCCTTCAAACTAGAATACAATGTTATGAACACGGCTGGTTAGCAGCAGAAAACACGCGGTCGTAACGATAGCTTAGTAAACCATTGATTGAGATTTATACAAACCTCTTTAAACAGCCTTTATATTTACAAGAGAGGTTGCAAACGTTTAAGACAAAGCAAGTAAGTTATTTATACATGTTGAAAGATAATTATGAATAGAATTGAATATACTTAGATCGTAAAAACTACCGTATAAGAACGCCAGGTGAATTGAAACTCTAAATTCACCGCATCCTAACGACACAATAATGTTTCTAAGCGTCTAGAAAAACATTTTTGCTTCTAACTACATTTAGCGAGATAAACCTGAACCACTGGAACAAAAAGTCTCAATTTTGTAGATAATGGCCGTTAAATTCAGTTGCGGTAGCGATTTTTAAATTTGTAACCATTTGAATACTAATTTGTATTATTATGTCTACTTCAGAGAGACAGTGATTGTCAAATTCAATGCACTTTATGTCAAACTCATATATATATTTATTATCTATATTTATAATTTATTTATTTTCTATTTTAACAACCGCTTTAGACAACTCTTGGCTTCACAACCCTTCGCGATATTAGTTATAACGCGCCTATTTAAAACAAAGCAACACTACAAATTTGCGAATAGCTTTAAGTCTTCGACTCTTTGTCATGGTATAGGAACTACATCTATGTCCTGTTAGATAGGAGATTATTAGGTTTGGTAACATAACAATTACCACAATCACTTTTCGAAACTGGATATTTAAATAAAACTTATTAATATGTTTAATTTTAGATCACTTTATGTCTATAAACTTTGAGCACCAGTGGCACAGGCTGTCCTGAATGACCTCAAATTACAGTTAGTCAAGGCAGACTAGTAAAAAATACAGACGAGGAAAAACATGCTAACTCTATTACCGACATCGTAATGCATAAAGCCGGCGACAAAAACGAAAACGCGAAGTAAGTATGCAATTATGACACTGCATTACTTAAGCTATTGACTTTGCAAAGAGATTTGAAAAAGCCAATACCTATGTATATTTTCAAGACCATCATTAAATCTCTGATTTGTCCTGAACAATGAAAGCTTGTTTTTCTAATATCGTACGTGCACTAGTACATAATATGCAGGAAAATAGCTTTTTTCATGCAAAATAAAATCTTGATATTAGAATGTTAACTTTCCTCTCCGAATGCAATATATAACACGGAATAAAAACAATCCACGTCTAACAAATGTCCGTACATCGCAAAAAGAAACATCTCAATATAAAAAAATAAAAAAAATGAAAATTGGGAATCGTAAGAATGTAACGGAATTTCTATAAAAGGAACTCCGTGTATTCTCGCAACGGATTAGAATGCTTATAAAGAATGTTGCTGAAAGGGAGCTGTGTAAGGGAAAAAAACGAAAAGCTAGCGGAATGTCTATTTAAGGAAGCTTTTCTCCCAACTCCGTCGCATTTAGATTGCTAGCAGAGTTCAAGGGCGATGCCACACTGCATTGCTTGCACAGAACGCTACTGAAACAACAAAGACGTTTGTTGTATCGCGAAGGTGTGCGTTCGCTTAGATATGTCCACAGCTAACAGCGCCATCTAGTGTGTGTTTCGATCATTAATAACGTTAAAAAATGCAAGCATGTCCGTCAGTAAATAAATTAATTATCGTAGTTTTATCCAAGTATTTTCATTTTATTTTACAATTTTAGTTCTGACATTTAAATAATATGATGTGTGAAGTGTTGCGTGTTTTCCTCGGATGTTTATAGACAAATAAGTATATACAACACCATTATTAAACCTTTCGTCGTTCCACTGTCGCCTTTCAGAATTATATGTGTTAAAGGTATAGTCTGTCAGATTAGCCAAGTGCATCTTATAATATGTACTTTAGAGAACACACTTTATTCTGAAGAACCAAGCATATCGCAATGAAACTTTAGTGGGTATAAGTAAGTTGGAGGTTGATTTATTGCGACACTTTATGGCAAGAATAATAAAAACCTTTCAGACATACTCGTAGTTCACGGACTACACCATATTGAAAATGAACCATTTGATTAATACCTTTAATATTTTCACAGTTGCGAATACCTGTCGAATCAATTGCCTTTATTGTACAACACACAGCTTTTTAGAGCTCGTTGTACTTGCACGCAAATATTTATTGTTCATACATACATACATACATATCATCACGCCGAGTCCCTTGCGGAGTAGGCAGAGAGCACCGAGTGCCAAATAGCTCTATCCTTACATACCTGCCGCGCCTCCTCCACATTCATCACATTTATTGTTCATCTAATCTTTTTTCGTAATACTCGAGTGTATTTTCCTCGGCGGGCGTCTGGTGAACTTCATTTCAAACTCAAACCTTTTTATTGGCCAGCTGGCCCATTTTAGCCTATTAACCACGTTCAAGGGCGCCAACAGACCGTATTGTTTATGTAGAATGCAGTAGAACAGACGAGGAGTATTCAATGTGCACGGATTTGTTTCGGGCCCTCGTATAGTACTCGTATATTTAGTCTGGCCTTCGAGGCGCTGTGTGAGATGTATCGATTTTATTATACCCGAAGGAAGAGTCGGAAGTCGGTAAGATTCTCGAACTGATTTAATTAGACCTTTTGGTTTATAAACTGAATTAACGAATAGATAAATATTTGTACAATAATTATTTAACGCTTTCACGTTTCACCAGTTACGTTTACGTCCCACTATGGAATAGCTGGTGAGCCTATTGCCATGCACTGGGCACAAATCCAGACTCCGAGCCACTATTAGAAAATCTAAATTAGAAAAATTCTGTAGTGCCCGACCCGGCAATCGAACCCAGGACCTCCTGATCGGCAGTCGTACTTACAACCAACACGACCAACGAGGCAGTCAACTACACTAAAACTGAAATAAAAAAAATTGCTATATGAAAAATGTTCTGTTGAAATAGCTAGTGAAAGTTAGATGAACATCGATTGAGACATGTCGACGACTTAATTTAGCATAATCAAACAAAAGCTCGATATATTTCAAAGCCAGAAGCTGCTTAGCGTACAAGTTGCCTTCTGGGAAATTCCGCGCAGCATTTAGCATTTACACCGTTCCATATTAGAACGGTTTGTTTACATGTTTCGGCAAATTAACTTTTGTTTTTGTTATCATTTTATTCATTTTAAAATGTATTGTTTACTTTAATTCAATATACAACATTGGAATAAATTATATTTATTTGGGATTGTTCACGCAGCTCTGTAAAACTGATGGGTTAATATTTGTTATATTGACGACTTATTCATATTTAGCTGAATATTGGCCATGCTTTGAAAAGACTTTATCATGTCCTCATCATCGACTCTTTTATCATTCTACTGTTGGAAATTGGTCTCTTCTGGGAATAAGAAATCTTGACGACTTTCACAGTATGTCTTGTTGGGTTAGAAAATCTTACACATATGGGGGAACGATATGGAAAATGTTAAGGTTTTCTCACGATATTTTGTTTCATTATCTTAGCAAGTGGTGTTTAATGTATAAAGTTACACAATTTCGTACGGAAAAATTTGCGGATCGCAATTTGTACTTAAGACTTTAGGGCTGGGAAGTTGACTATAAAGGTTTTCTGAATATTTATAGTTTTGTGATAGAAATAAAATACAAGTTTTAATTTTATATATATTAATATATTGCTTAATAATATATTCCTTAAATAAATTAATAATTATTTTTTTATAGTAACTTATGTGTACAATTATTTTAAAAAAAATGTTGTGTAACTTATACCGATTTATGTTGATTCAAAAGCTGCGTTAAATAAAATGCAGAACTGGCAATCTAAAACACATATGTATGTTTTCTAATGTTAAGCATAGTTTTATTTGTTAAATAGTAACCTTTATTTACATCGCTGGTGTGGGTTTAAAGTAAATAAATGAGTGCTGTGGGCTTATACAAAAGATCAAGTATGAACCAGTCCTCCTACATAAACAAACACAAAGGATTGAGCGTTAGAATGAAGTAGAAAATGGACGGCGTTTAGGCCCCAACTGATTTATTCAAACCACCAGAAAATCTACGACGAACGTAGCAAGTGAAGCCCTTTTTTATATAAAACAGATTTTTTCCATTCACGTTTATTGAAGCCCGTCAGGTCTATAAGGCTAGAGATATTTGGCACACAAGAATATAATCCTTGCAACTTTTGTAACTTAAAAACGACCTGAAAAATATCCGACGAATGCAAAAATAGATTCGAATAGCAAGCGTGAGATATGAAACGTCAGAGTGCATAAACGAGTAAACATATCTCCGCTAACGAGAACAAATGATCTTTTGTAGTTCAACTTTAGTACGCTTAAAACTTTAAGCAGACAGATGCGGATGTAAGCCGCACAATTATCAGATATCATGATTCGGATCAGCGCAGCTCCACGGGCAAGTATCAGCACAGCTCAACGGGCAAGTAACAGCGCAGCTCAACTCAGTCCTATGAACTTCCCGCCATATTTCATTTGAATGCAGTTTTATTTTGAGCTAAGAACATCTCGCCGGAACAGAATTTAATCTAAAGGCGACGCAAAGTTGACTTTGTTAGTGGTCTTTGAATTGTTTTTGGTGTAAGATTAAAGGCGCCGAGATTGAATGTTTTTGATACTATTGCTTGGCATTAGTATTAAATTCAATACTGTTGCATTCCCTTATGTATGTTTGTGTATACTTCCCATCATGGGATAGGCGGTGAGTATTGCTATACACCGGGCGGAATCCACATTCCGAGACTGTACTGGAAATTTTAACTGCAAATTCCAGTTGGAAAAATCCATTAGCGCCCGACCGCGGATTTGAAACTAGGACCTCTCGATCGGCAGTCGTACTCACAGCCACCTGAGCAACGAGGCAGTCATGTCTTTAATCCTACTTAAGTTACTAAGTCCTCGGCGGTTAGTATACAAAGTACACTCTCCCTATACAAAGACTACACTAAACACGCTCTGATTCTTAGGCTACGTGGTAATAAATATCGTGGAATCCAGAGTTGCGGTAGTTAGGAGGACGTCCGTAGCGGGTAATAGCCATGACATCAATAAATTCAAATTTGGAACATATTGGCATGCAGCCAGCAAAGTACGAAGCAAATATTTCTCTTATTATACTGTGTTCAAAGCGAGATCAATTCTAATTGTGTTAACATTGTTTCATGTTGCAATGTCTTATTATATGCAACCAAAATAAAATTCAAGTAACCTAGTTTGTTTTTACATTAATTTGTTAAAAATATTTTCGTAATACATGGAATTCGAATATGAAAATTTCATGGCTTCAACCGTAGAAATAAAATTAATGATGGTAGATATTTAAAAAATATCCGCTGCGGCTTGTAATTTAGGCATTTTTCAAAACTTTGGCCGTTAAAAACCAGGTAGGAACCATTGTTGATTTGATTTACGCGTTCCTATAAACTAAAGAGTTGTCCAAAGCTTAAGAAGATAACTTGAGAATTGTTACACCGCTTGAGATTTCCCAGCTCAGTGGATATTTAAAAAAAAATTGGCTGGTTTGAGGTGATATCGAAATTACTTACCTCTTTGACTTTAATATTCTTCTTTTTTATACTAATGTTATTTGAAAAAAATTAATATAACTTTTAATTCAATATTAATGTCATTTTTTTCCTAAACGGAGCCCGGCCATGGCTGTCACACTCGCGGTACAGTATTCTATTCTTCTGTCTTAGGCCCTTCGTGCACAAGGCTACGCAAGTCTTCGATACTCGACAACTTTAGTCTCCAAGCGACTAATGCCCTTAACTTAAACCCTTGTAAATCCTGTCAGCTGTCAACACAACAAAAGTTAAGCAATCACATCATAATAATTGAGTGAGCCATATTGGAGGATTTAAATAAAACCTTATTTAATTGTTCTTGAAATAAATTACCTATGTATTTTACTTCAGAGTTACTAATTACTTACTGCCTCCATTGAATTAAACTCACATACCCTTTACATAATTATACTATATAATGTCACTTTAATGCTTGTACACTATAAAATTGTCACAAATATATTTATATATCATGGGCTTAGGTAAAAACTATTGAAACGGAAGTCAGCAGTGTTGTTAAAATTATTGTGTTCTTTGAGCGCTGGTGGCAGGCTGCCAGGTCTACTCAGAGCCGCTACAATTGTTCGTTTGAGAGTTCAACGGTATTTCCTTCAAATTGTTCCACTCTGCCAAAGGGTTCTGCAAATTGGACAATCCCATAGGACACCTCTGAGATCAGGGAGAGAACGGCTCCCACTTAGGTAATCAATAGACTATAATTGCAGCGTTCGTATTCATTTGATGCAAGTCTTTTGCGTGTTCTACTCGTAATTAATCAGAAAGGTATCTTGGACTTAGCTGATATATGTAAGAGAGGGGAATTGTGTTACAGAGGGATGGAATTGATCTTGAAAGTTTATTGAAATGAAAATAGAATTTTAATGAATCTCGTAAATATAAATATTAAATGTAAATAAAAATATTTATTAAAAATATATGTATATAATTTGGAAGAGGCACGACAGATGTGCAAGAATAGAGATATTTGGCACTCCGTGCTCTCTACCTACCCCGCAAGGGACCTGGCGTGATGGTATGTATGTATCATTTTAATTTATTCTATGTATTGTGTTAATAAATTTTTGATCAGCAATGGAAACCTTTTAAAGTGATAAATTCCTCATGTACCCGCCCAGGAGACAACCTTGTCCAAGCCGGACATGTTCCGTCTCATTTAAATTAGCCGACCAACTCCCGAGTGTAGAGTTCGAAATGAACGCAATTTAGAACTCGTCCGAAGCCGTCGAGTTAATTTACGATTCTTACTAATTTCTCTTTGTTCTTCCCAGCTGTATTCTCTTCATGGCTTTTACGAGGGTTTTTGAGGAGTTATAACTTGCGGTGCTTCAGTGCGGTCGATAGAGCCCTCCTTTAAAGATAAATAAAGAGTTAACTCTTGAATATGCCATCCTAAAATTTGCATTGCGTAAAAAAAAGGTTTGCGATACTATAACCAATATGAAAAATTGATATTCTCAAACATAATTTGAAAATCGAATCACAATTATTATCAAACGGCTAGATCATGTTTGCGATTCGCGCCGGTAACTAATCGTTTCGCCGTTCAAACAAAGCCATCAAAATTATCGTTGATTTGTCGCCGCTTCTGCGTTCCGATTTCAAATTTTGATTTAAACCTCGCACCGAATTCCGGTTGCCGATTTGAAATTCAATTTTCATCGGTTATTCTCGAAATTCTGATTATTATGAAATCTAATAAAGAAAGTCGTAAGAAAAAAAATCAAACAGTCAATAAGTTGGACGATTGATGGGTTGTGGGACGAGGTATATTTATTCTTTCTTTTCTATTCAAATTGTTACAAGTTTTGAATTTCTGGAATATATTTCACACTAAACCTTTTTTATTTGAAAGTATTTATTTAAAAGTATTTTTATCACGCTGTGTACAAACGAATTATATTTGCTTTGATTAATATTTTTTTATAAATAAATCAGTGCATAACTAATCTCGAGGATAAAGTCGGATGTGGTTCTATTGACAGCCTCGTAAACGTCAATTTGAATTAAATTATCTAGTCTAATCCACATTCCGCCTCGTAATACCTGTTTAGCGAAAGAAGTAACTGCGGCTGAAATATAGTTGTAGAACGATATTCAGTGTAGCTTAACTTGGCTTATCGTTTGCGATATACCAGTACTATAATCACTACAGTATGAACACAAGCGGAACGCAAATTCTCCAGCTGAACTGAAACAGCTTAATTTAAGAGTAAACAGCGCCACACTGCATCCAATTTGCGCATTTCTCTCGCTAAGCCTTCGCATTTCACAGACGTCAACCATTTGTTCTGGAATCCTATGGAAGTAACGTTGCCGTTACGTTCGCCGTAAGCCATGCAGAATGTGTGACAAAACTGTGTGTCTAAAGTTAGTTAAGTCAGAGCGTGCAATATGCACGAAATACATATAGCGTACTTCGTACAATATGCACGAAATACTCGATAGTTATTTAGAACTGTTCATAAATATGTACATATTGCGAAATAGGATTTGTATATCAGTCATATTGTGTGTTCATATTAACTGCCTTTCGATCCAGTGGTCTGCAGTGTCTGAACCTGTGTGCTAGTCGTGGTTCGATTGCCAACCAGAGTAAATATTTGTGTAATAAACAAAATTATTCGTTCTGTGTCTGGGCTAAAAAATATTATATAAGTATGTATATGTTAATGTGCATATGTAGTTTATTACCTGCCTATTTTATATAATATAAGCTCAGCGTATTTTGGGATTTGATGGACCTGTGTGGAGATGTCTCAACATGAATTATGTTTATATTGTGGACTAAAAATTATGTAGGTGTATGGCTAGCATGCCATATTATATTTGGCTTATCTTATTAACCGTTTGGAGTTATGTGTGGTTAACAGCCCGTCGTTATCATATAGGATTCAAAGATGTTCTAAATAAAATCAGAGAAGATATATAGATATACATTTGGCTATTGAAAGAACGCAATTATAGTAAAAGACATTTCATCCATTTGGCATTTGACCAAGTCACAAAGCGTCGTCAAAGAGCTCGTGTCCGCCAAAAGGCACCGCTCGCGTCAGTAGTACCAGTTACACTGTCATTTGAATAAGTAGTTGCGATTTTTTGAGCTTTTTCGATCACATTTTCAAAGAACGAATGTTTGCCTGGATATAGTGTTATTTACCGACGTACGTTTAGTATACTTCAGTATTACTGACATAACGTGCCTAAAAAGCAATCTCGTAATATGTGTTTTATCGTTTATGTCATCATCATCATCATGAACAATTTTGTTGTTTCACTGTTGAACACTAGGCATCTATCAGTATGAGAAGGATGAAGACTGCCACACTTGATAAGAATGGGCAAGTTTGATATGCCTTAAAGAATATTGTGGGAATTCCTAAGCTATGAAGATTACTTTCAAATAATTTCCTTCGTCGTTATTATATCGCGAAATATATGTTTAATACTTTCGTTTACAATCGCATCATTAATTGTTGACGTCATTCAGATGTATTGAATTATTCTAATGATGTAACGAATCACAGAAGGGTAAATATATTTTAAAAACCTTGTTTTCTTCTGCGTTCCGGAACTTATCAAACTAGGGTAAGGGTCCGATAAATTCAGGGTCGGGAATAAATCATGAAGACCCAAGACAATTTTATTCGGCCCTATTGTAGGAAAAACTGCTTGTTTTAAGTGAATTGCCGACCCTTAGGGTATAATTGTACTGTTCTCGCCCAGCCCTTGGATAGCAGATTTATTGTCTGCAAGTTTTCTCCTAATCGTTAGTGTAACCTATGCTCCGTGGATGTAACCCGGGCTACTGCAGTGTGGATATGATAATAGTGTGGTTATAATTTGACCTGATGTTGATCTGTTATTTGAGGAGAGATGATGGCTTACAGCTTAAAGTGCTCACCAACAGGTAGGTCAAAGAGAAGGCACGTTTAGCATCTGTTCGAGAAAGATGGATAACTGTAGCATTGTACGCCTTTAATTGTCATGTCTGATCACGAATGCTCTGTTAAGATTATATGTATAAGAAGGAGTGGTAAACTTAAACTTAAATTCTGGATCTCTCTCTTAACACAACTAGGGGAGATATGAAACATTGGAATTACAATATGCTGCTATAACACGTTTTAATGAATATATAGTCTATTGGCTAATTTGTATTTCGAATTACTTTAATGGAGGCGTTAACTTTCGTGCGGCTTAAGAAGTTATATACAGCTAACATGAAGTTCCACTGTCGTAATGTACCCTTAGAAACATTGTGGTCCACCATCATGGAATCTTAAGTGTTAAGTGGAATATTAAGTGTCATGGAAGTTACAAAGTTAAGCAAAGTTAAGCATTGTGCTTAACTTTGCTTAACTTTGTAACTTAATCATGATTTAGGATCACAACAGGGCTGCTACACCTATGTGGAAATATGTCATTTGCATCTGCAACTCAGTTCGCCAACCAAATTTATTTCAACTGTAAAACCAAAATGGCGTTTTGCGGTGCGCGAAACTATTTTAAAACTATGCGGGAGGAAGCTTATGTTTGGTGTGAATTAGACGGAAATTAAAATGAATCGAACAGAGCAGCTCTGAACTATTGTAATTACTGCTGCGTGAGTAACTGTATACGCTTTCGCGTGATTCACCGCGTCGCAGTTTCAAATAGCCTTTTAAAAGTTTCCGACACAACTAAATTGGCTTGAACCGGTTTTAACCGGATATGTGGTGGATTGTGGTGGTGGCGCGCAGATTAAATTTCGTCTTTTTATTGGTTCTAATAGTGTGTTGGTATACCGTCCATTAGAGACTAATTGTTGACTGAATTGTTCTTACTCCTGCAGGCACAAAACTTCACAGCTTTGCATAAAATAAGTAGGTATCTAATAAAAGGATGTAAGGGTTTTTAAGGTCTTTTTTGTTAGCTTTAGCGAACCTTTACAGCCAGTGGTTCTATTTGCTTTACTACAGACAAGGTTTTGGTGCTCCGTTGCTTGCGGTATAGCGCAGCCAATCTGAGCGCAACTAAATGCATTTGTCGGCCGCCGACAGAGGGCAGGCGACTGATGCTAGATGTTATGTTCTAGTTATGTTTTATCACTGATTTTAATTTGCTGAGTGCAACGAGCAATCAATGATCAATATTTATTGCGTATCGAAACAAGACTTGATTAACAATTAAGCGGCAATTAATATAATTATTCACCCGTATAGGTTATCGGGGCGTGGATTTATTCACTTAAAATTTGCAACAGGAAAGTCTTTGTGAATTGTTCACGGAGAAATGCGCTTTGGTACACAGACATATAATATTGTTTGTTGACAAGAGAACCTTGTTCATTATAAAAAGGGGAAATTGGTGGTCGATAAATTTCACGCACATTCAACAATTAGATATATTACAATG
The DNA here is from genome assembly GCA_018244755.1 of Jemadia pseudognetus. Taxonomy (NCBI): domain Eukaryota; kingdom Metazoa; phylum Arthropoda; class Insecta; order Lepidoptera; family Hesperiidae; genus Jemadia; species Jemadia pseudognetus. The sequence goes on from DWTO01002556.1 coordinate 11,039, forward strand.
CGATGTGAGTAACAGATTTATATATATTTTGATTTTCTAAGTACGTATAAGAAAAGTGTACAATTTTTTGTATTGATATTTCGTTTATTAAACTATTCCCGTTCAAAGTAACCTCTCATAACGCAATTTAATGTTCATACACATATCCGTTTCACTTCACTACAAACGATAAAACCCCATTGTCATGTATGGGTGCATTTTATCTATTTTTTATAGTTTTTACGACACCCCGAGGGTCATAGCCGTTTGATACAATATATCACGGCGTCCGGCACGTGTCCCGCGCGATACGGACACATTGTGTTGTGTCGGATGTGTTCCAGACACGTCCGGCCTGGTTTTATAACAGAAAAGTTTCAAGAAAGACGCTCTCTTCTCTCTGGGTGCTTTTAAGAGAACCTTATAAATTAAATACTTTTAAAATATGTATAAATAATATTAGAAACGTTTCTTACAATTAACTGCAGAAACGATGTTGATATGATCGTGTCAGTCTATAGAAGGAAAATGGTGAAGAAAGCAATTGTGGAAGTTTGTATCCAGCATTGGGACTTAAAAGAGTTGCAACCGATTGATGCTCTCACGCAAAATTCACGCGAACTAAATCCTTGAAGACAATAATAAAATACAAAGAAAGTATTTATTGGCTGGAAGGAAACCATTATCATGTGGACAAAATCGCTTTGGGCCTCACTCTTTACGGAATTTTCTAAAAATTACAATAGTGACCGGTTGGGTGTGATTTATCGAGTTGTTAGGTGTTCCTAACGGTAGACGAATTTTCCACATCGGTGGGGGCCATTATGACAACGATGGGACGATCAAAGTCGTGTAGTGGAGATATTCGCTCCAAAGATGTTTCGAGAACGTAGGAAAATAGGTCAATTGATCTGGTCAATCGTTATAATTCCGTATTTGAAATTGATTTAACATTTGATATTTTTATATTAATGATAGTAACTTATAACGCAGTAAGAAATATGTTTATTTACATACATTCTACAAAATTAATAAGAGCTATTTAAGTGGTATCGTCTGCTGACTGGCTCGCGGGCGCAGTGGTTAGTGAATCTGGTTGTTACGCTGGGGATCGTGGATTCTATTTCCACCCAGTATAAATATTTGTATGTTAAGCACAAGTATTTACCCTGGGACTGGGTGTAAAATGAAAATTTTCTATCTTTTTACATCAAGTCCTGAGTAGTTTGTTGAGGCTATAACTCTCATCATTCTAAAAGTCCAATAGTACACTGATAAAAGGCTTGTCAATGGCTGGAATAGAGCTAGTGTAAACATTTTTAAGCTTGAATAATTCTTTATTTTAAATTTTGACCAGGTACCTGAACGTACTTTACTTGAAAGCTTTTAATAACTTCTATATCATCATCATATATACGCAAAGTGGCTAGCAGCGGTTGGATGCGAAGAGCGGAAAATCGAGCTCAGTAGCGTGCTATTGGAGAGACCTATGTCCAGCAGTGGACAGAAGTAGACTGATGATATCATCATGCCGAGTCCCTATGGGGTAGGAAGACCTGTTGCATTCATAGCACTCTCCATACCCACAAATTAGTAACAGAACTTGAAAAGTCTTACATTTAAAAGTCTGATAAATTCATGGCTGTTCCGTATTTCCGCCCCCACATTGAACAAGACAATTGCATAATCGTTTATGTCAAAAACTACCCCGCAATATTGCACTAATGGCGCCAAGATAGGACATCAAATTTGTCTTCCTTCCTCCATTTATCACCATCACATCACTATGTTATATTTACGAAGGAAAACCGATCGTAACACCCACGGGAAAAGTATACTTTTCATTGTACAATTACATTGTAGAATTCGTAAGTACAGTGAGCAACGCAATGAACTTTAATTCAACGTTTGATAGACGGTTTTCGTTTGGACAATTCTCTGTCCTAAATACACGATGTCTAATACAATTTATTCGAAATCAAACTGTATTCACTGATCGTAAAGCTCATTTTAATTTGATACAGTTTCTGTACAAAAAATGGCCAATGAAGCGTTTGTGGTTTTCTTTGCGTGCAACAAAAAGCTTAATATAAATAGTTCTTTTGTGAGATTCCGCGGACATTTAAATGATTCCTACAGTATAGTTTATCCCTTGTAAAATAAAGACTTGGATTGATTAATGAAATCAAATTAAATCTCAGTTTTTATTCTGTGTTCATAAAAAAATTCAATGAAATCGTTTCAGCCATTTTTATGCGAAAATTTTACAAAGAAACTATATACACTTAATTTCGCATATAGGTACAATATTGTTCAAACTCATATTCAAATGTCATTATTCAAAATTGGTTCTTCGAATACTTTTTGTACGTCAAAATGCTGCTACCACCGCTTCGGAAAATGCCTCGCTATGGATAAGAAGCGGCGCAAGAAATTCCATAGAGAGTTACCTACAAACACAAAGCAAATTGAAATGTTTAAAAATAAACTCCGTGTGAAAATTTCTTTCAAGGAACTGCAGAACAGAACAAAACCAGTTTTTGGGTAGTGGTTTGAAATTCAACTTCTCCCGGAAATCGAGTTCTGATCCAGACGTGCATCTTTTTACAACACGAAACATGTACATATAACATCACGCCTGTAATCCCCGGAGAGGCAGGCAGAGGAGATTTGTACACTTCCACTTTTAGCCAGTTACGATTACGTCCCACTTCATATACGGGGCGAGCCTATTGCCATACACCGGATATATTACCAGGCTCAGAGC
>DWTO01002557.1:0-13784 GCA_018244755.1 Jemadia pseudognetus
GCTGCCAGGGCCGGGCTAAGTCGCCTGTACCACACCCTGTATCCCGGCACGAGGTCGGGAAATGTATTCTTACTCCGTCGTATTCTTAAATATGCATATATAAAGAAACAATCAGATCTAGAGTTGAGTAAAGTAATTCAAGCGAAATGTAGGCGATTAAAAAAATAGGATGCGTTGCATAAAGGTCATGCCACAATGTTTAACCTTGACTTGCGACGGCCTGCGGCGCACCTCGCTACATTTGGGCGAGTACTATTTTTGTACAATGATGCCAATTTACGTTACATGTTAATACATACTCTGTTATCTACTTTTTACAAATAAATTTAAATCATTTAGTTGTCGAATACATACGTATTCTTTTTACTTACCATAGGAAAAGAAACTCAGTTTTAACAGCGTAAACGAAAAGTATAACTTTCAATGATTTAAAAATGAAAGCTGTGCAATTAATACACCCAGTATTTTTATATTATTATTAGTAAGAAATTTTATAATTGAATGATATCATTGAGAATGTTGATGGATAGAGGTGCCGAGGGAAGCCAAGATAAAGTAAGTTACTCGTTGATAAGGTGGTCAGAGGTCCGTAAAACCGGCGTAACTAGTATAAAGCGAATGATGATATAATCAGCACTCGGTGCCCTCTGCCTGCCCCTGCCTGCCCCTGGGCCTGGCGTAATGACACAATAACAATAAAATCAATTAAACTTAAACATACAATACTGCTATATTGCAGTGCCGAATACATGAGTCGATAAAGGTCATCATCTGGTGAGTGTGAATAGTTCGTTTTCAGTGATGTAATGTGTATTATTAAACAATAAATGATATGCTGCATTGTAAACGGACTGAGCGCTTCGGCTCATGGTGTAGAAGGCTGCCACTATGTACACGAACTTGTTTTTGCCGGAGCGCGTTAGAACGTTAACGGTTATGATTTGAAATGGTTTCCGCTGTACGCAGCCGACCGGAACTGTGGCATCGTCTTCGGACTGGCGTCGAGCTCGCCCGTTTCAAATATGTATTCCATTGCATGGAACGCGCATCACCTAAGTAGACATAATTAGTTACGTAGTAGACATAACTGAAACTTATCTATTACTGGCCACTTATAAATATGTATTTATTTGTTACAACGAATGAAATAATATTTTTAATGTAACTTTGAAAAATAATGAGTAATACTTAAGTTGTGGACATGGGTCACTACTCAGAAAGAGAGGGTTAAAAAAGATGGAAAAAAGTTGTTTAATAATTAATAATTTAAAATATTTTAATATCTACTTACATATAATTTAAAATTTCGAAAACGTAACAATTTTTGTGTTACCTACCAACCAACATGTGCTTACTTGATTTAACTTAATTGAGGATTTCAGATTAAATACTTAGCTTTAACAATTAACTATAGCAAATGTCTAGTTGCCCAATTTTTACTATTACACCTGAAGTTCATCGCTGATGGCGGATTATAGATCGCAAAGGGCGGAGTTAATGCCAACTGGCGTTTTCTGGTAGAAACTGCTATTTGGCAACCCAGGTGATGAGGAAAAGTTGGGGTAAGTGTTTTAATTTGAAACCAAAAAAGGAGGTAAACACAATTTAAATTTTTTTTTCGCCCCTTTTGTCGTTCCACCGCTGGAAACCGCGCCTCCTTTCAGAACGAGCGGGTTAAAGTCTTAGTCTTGGCGCGCTGGTCAAGTGCGGGTTGGCAGACTGCACATGCCGCAAACATTTTTTTTATGAACTCCAGCTGTGTAGGTTTCCTCACGACGATTTCCTTTACCGTTATAGAGAGTGATATTTCAACCTAAGCCGCACATTATGTAAAGAGGCGAAGCGGGCCTCCGGAGTTGAAGGTTGAATTTCAGACCACTAGACTATCACTGCATAACAGGACCAATATATACTTGTATAAATTACCTACAAACTAATTCACGTACAAGTGTGAACAGCTACCGATGAGAACAACTGTAGGAATGTTCATACAGCTGTTGTATTTGGTAGTGGCATTATAATCAGGCATGGCCGTAGGTACATGTACATATAGATTAAGCAAGGCATAACTTATAGCCGTTGGGAAGGGTTCAAACAAAACAAACCACGCGTCCACACCTAATCGTGCTTCGAAACCACAACACGCCTATATACAGAGTGCTTCATTTTTAACCATTCATAAAATTATTAGGTTAATGGTGTATTGAAATGATCCGCACTCGAGGCAGGATTGTGTATACCCATGTAATACATATATCGCATTTTCGCCTGTTCCAAATATTTTTCATTTAATTGTTAACAATTGATTACCGATAAATAACATCTGATTTAATTATGGAATCAGCAAATTCATTGAAATCACTTATTGTTAATTAGCAAAAATAACAATGTAATCTGGACACACATGCCGTGAAAATAAATCAACAAGAGAAGAGTACGTTGTCTAAAAGGATTCCTAAGTGCCCCGGTCGAACGGTAACATTATATTGTCGTTAAAAAGATTTATTAAGTTCAATAGCAATGAAAAAATCTTTACAATGAATATCATATTACTGTGTATCATTATGAGATTTGATTCTTGCCATAGCAGGTAACTGAAAAATATAATTCATTACTCACTTTAACATTTTTTTCTTATTTTGTTAAACAATATTTATTTATATGTATATTAATATCTTTACCTGTAATACCAATTTTGAAGAGTTTAAGAAAAAATCACATAGACGAAAACCGTCGACGCTTCACTGGTGGTTATTGGAATATTTGTGCACATCAAGAACGCTGTGTATCATGGAGTATAACGCTCGTATCCGAAAATATAGCACGACACTCCTACGTTCCGCCGGTTACGTTTACTACCCATCACGGAATACGTGGTGGTGAGCCTATTGCCATACGCCGAGTCGAAATCCAGATATTTTATCTTGTATTGAAAATTTTAGGTCAGGAAAATCGAGTAATACTGAGGATCGAACTCAGGAGTCCTCGCCTGGCATTAGCGCCTACACCCACTCGACCAAAAGCACTAATGTTGTTATAGTTGTAAAAACCTAATTTATTATTATTTTATGCCTACATGTGTGTACGGTCATTAAATTCGCTACCAAGCTATGAGTAATTCTTTTGAATGATTGAATAAATAATCCTTAAGAACAAATGATTCAGCCTGTATATGGGCAGCGCGATATGCCCAGCTCTACAAATGTCGTGCGCGTGCCCCTTCCAGACACGCAGGAAACACGCGCCGCTAGCCGGCCGACGAATATTACGCTCTTGCTTCTCGCTTTATGGACTTGACAAACGCCTTTTCAGTTTTGTAGGACATGTTACACTAAACGATAGACAGATTTATTAACAGGCTAAAATAATTTGACACTAGCGAACGGAATATCTTGCGAAGTTTATTGCTAGGTACTTGCTTTAGTGGCGAGTTTCATTTCTTCCGCCGATATAGCACATCATATTTAAATACTTTTATGTACAAATAATTTCGTTTTGTTAACTGGTGAAACGTGGGAGTGTACTACACTCCTCTGACTACCTCTTCGGGGATTACAGGCATGATTTTACGTTTACGTAATTTCGTTTTGTGTGAAAAATAACGTTGTCAATATGTAAATAGTTGAAGTAAATATTATTCCGAAACAGAATTGTTACAGGGAGCTTTGGAGACGCCAGCCGGGGCAGGGAGGCAGACCGTGCTATGTTATAAATCTACTCGTAAATGTACAGTGTGTCTCGAGAGTCACGGTCTTGTTGTTCCAAGTGACGAGAGGATCAATACCAGACATCTTGTTTCACTTTTTCAAATTGAATTTCGACGCTTCAAAATAACAAGTTCATTAGAACTGAGTGTGATAACCTCCTTCCACATTGAATAATACTCCTATAAAAAACTTTTTTATAATTTTATTTCTACTAAGAAAATAATTATTGTGAGGCGTGATGAATATACTTCGTTATTAGTCAGAACATTTCAATAAGTATATGTAACAAAGTTATTGCATTTTTATGACACTTGATTATTGTTTGTAAATTGTTTCTTTTTATTGACACACATACTTACTATGTAGAACCAGATCAGACCAGAACCAAGGACGATCATGTTCTTTTATAGACTTTAATAGAACACACTACCAATGTTTTCAAACTGTGTGTAACTTAGGTCTAATATTTATTCAATTAACCAGTATTTGTACTAAAGTTTTATGCTAATAGCTTACTTATTCTTGCTCATTAACTCTTTGTTTTTTAATTAACAATAAAATAAAGTGAAAATTACGAAGTCTTGTTAGAACAATAGGTATCCTTCTTTTAAAAGTCTATTATCAAATGATATCTTGCCATTGGCGATCATAGATGAAATGGAAACCACTTGACGTCGTCCCTTTTGCTTTGACGTCAAGTGGCAGGAATTTCTGAGCAGGTTTTTGTAAGCGGCTGTTTAAAATCATTCATTCTTCTCGGGTGAATAGCTTTCTAAGCATTAGTAAAAGGGACCCCAGGGAGAGGTTGTGCAGGTACACAAACTTTGGTCTCAGTTTTTTATTGACTTTACGATAGTCAAATAGTAGGTACCTGTAATAAACCCGCGTTTGTGGAATGCTCTGTGGTCTACAGATATATGAGAATAATATAATGAAGTATCTATTAATTATTATTTGAATAATGTGGTAGCACAGTGACGTATTAAAAAAAGACTTTTTATTTGATATGCGCACAGCTGATTACATGAATTGAGATGAGATAGGTAACTAAACGTTTCACATTAAACGTTGCAAGAATAGTAGATAGTTTAAATTGTAATCACTTGCAGTAGTTCTCACAGTCATTTACTGATTCGCCAACGTAAAAAGTATGTACAAATTTAGTTCATTGCACGGCTTCAAGGGTAGGTACTTATGTATACCTGAGCCAATGAATTATATCCACAAAGATTTGACATTATTTGGATACGAGGCGTCTTTCAGAAACCAGCTTTATATTCAAATATTTAGTGTTTATCGACAGATCTACATATATAAAAATATAGCATAAATTCACGCCGTTAACCCCGAAGAGATAGGCAAAAGGGTGTAGTAAAACACTCCCAGGAATGATGAATCGTTTGTATTGGTGATACAAATTATAATGTTTTTAATACAATTGCTAGTACATTGAGATAGAATATTTAGGAAAAAATAAGCATTTACAATACTTGCTGAAATGACAGGTTTTTTAATCTACATATGTAGGTACTAAAAATGATTACGGGTTATATACAAAAACATTGTATTTTATATTAGTTAACATTATTTAAGCACAAATAATTTAAAAACCATTTTATTGCATTGATTGTGGTTGTTGTACGTGAGGAAAGACATATTGCTTATCAGAATCTTTCAACGAAATAGCATCATGAAGTCTGATAAATATGTACCGATATACGCGTAGGTCAGAACCATGAACGTTTATCAAATTTATTTTGTCTCTTTCGCTCTCTGGAGTTCGGTTTATTTGTCCTTTTTCTCACAATTGAACCCTATTTGTGAGCGAACAGACGGCATAAACAATTTCTTAACATCGCGCGCTTAGCTGCGTAATTTTGAGGTTATGTCAGTATTAATCCGTCGGCCGTTATAGACGTACATACGTTCCGCTCCGCTTTTTCCGATACCTGCCTGTGTACATTTCTGACATTTAACGTCGATGTTTTAAACTGCTGTGCATTTCATCAGAGTTTTATATAAAAGTGTAGTAAATAATATTGCTCCTGAACTTTTGGGAATGATTTGTACTTGTAAAAGCGTGCCGAATTTAAATTTTGGCCTCCACTGTCGCCCATAGAGGTATGTTAACGACTTTTGTTTATCTCTTCATTCCTAATAAATGTGTGTAATATGTGAACACAGCTGTTAAAGTACAGAAACTTAAGTATTAATCTGTTATTATTAGAGCAAATGTTACTGTTTAAAGTGAAAATTAACATTTATAATGCGAAATTTAGCGCTATTCCTTGTTTTAAAATTTATAATGCGTTGATAAAAAAATTAAAAACTTCCTTGCGAATATATTAAAGATTCTGAATTTAATGAAAATAATTTTAGTAACGGATTAATATAATGGATAGTAACAGTATCGAAAATACTTTTAATTTTATTCATCAAATACATAATACATTCATTTATATAATAAATGAATTAATTCAAGAACATGTCCCATTTCTTTTTTTCGAAAATATTGCGGGAAAATATTGCTCATTATCTTGTTGCTAAGTTTAATACTAATATAACACTGTGTATTAATATTACAAATTTCGTAAGTACCAAATAATATAGAAAGTAAGTATTGAACTTTAATGTAGAATGAACATTTCTTTAGAAAAAGTAACAATACGCCTGTAATACCCTTAGAGGTAAGCAGAGGAATGAACATTTCTTCACGTGTTTAAAATACTTCCATAATTGAAGTAACGAAATAATTTCACCGCTCTGTTTTAGTTTTAACTTTTTTCCGGAGTCATCATAAGTTAGAGAAAAACTGATAAATAAATGCTTAAAAATAACACTGTTTGCAGCAGTGCACAGGGCGAGGGTTCATACGTCCCCTTACAACTCGGCCCCTCACTCGCTACACTTCGGTAGACAAATGTACCTACCCAAAAATGCTATGAATTACGACTCTAGTTTTTATGTCTTAGAGACGATTTTGCTGTGCATTCCGGCACAATGCTTATAGCTTGTAGGTTCGCCGTCATAGTGCATTCATCCCACACCCTCCCCGTTATCGCCTATACCGTACGTATATTGCGGTACCTATTGTAACTTGCATCAATCCATTACACGATTAATCCGGCCTATTGTTATAATACTCACTGTTATGCACACTATAATTTTGTATATTAGATAACTTGGTCTCGAAAAGCTATGGATAAATCAACTGATAAACTCGACTTTGTTTCTAACATTGTTTGTTAAGTACACGTTAAAACATACGTCTAAGTAACGTGTACGTATAATAAACACTACCAAAAATCAATCTGTTTTGATCATTTGACAGATCTGCTTCGTAAGCGAGGTAGGTACGAGTACACTGTAAGTGTGCGCCCTTACGAGTCCATAATTTTTCACGGTGTAAATATTATAAACTTCCACCCGACGTGAACCCTTCCTGTTCATGTTTTATTCCTTTTGAGTTGAACCACCACATCGTTTAATGAAAATATTTCAAGATATAACATAAAATATTTGAAAACTGATAGGTATTTATTGATAGAATGCACGGGCTATAGTTTCCAGTTTACATTTAACGGGTTAAATACCAAAATAAATACATGTTCACTGCAAGACATTTTAAAAGTAAGTATTACATTTTCAACTATATGAATCACTAGCGTTGCCATATCATTGCCAAAAGTAAAACATCTGTGACTCCTTGCACCCTAAATGGTAGCTTGACTGAGTCGTTATCGCGACCAAACAAGCTATGCCGAATATGGACTATGAGTGTGGGTTAGATCCTATTACGTAGTCATATTGAACGATCACTGTGACGCCTTACACGTGAACTTCGAGTTACTTTTCATCGACCTTCATTGTTACTCCCGAAAACATGTGTGAGGTGACTATGTTTTGGATACATTTATTTGCTGTCAGCAGTTCGTCTGTCCAACATCATGTCTTACCTAAGTACCTAATACCCTAGTTAAGATAGTAAGCTCTACCTAAAATCTACGTCGACTTACATAAAAAGGTGGTTTTGATATCTTATTACATAAGAAATAACGTAACATTCAAAGAGGATAGCAATGTTTGAAATGCATTAGCAAAATTAACCAATGATCTACTATACATCAAACCACTTCTCAATCTAGTAGGCAGCCAGGGCATGTACTGCACCTAGGCAGAGCGGCCACGCCGCGATCTGCCAGCGCCGGCCGTTAATACATTAACGAGTTGTGCGGACGTATCTCTGTGAACTTGTGAACCTACGAACAAGTATAACATGGTACTCGTAGTTGTCAGTGCGACGAACAGACCCTGCACCCGTGCGTAACTGCGCTCATATTGCTGTGTGGCCTTGCCCGTGCTCGAGAATATTATAAACGCATTTATTATTACTGTCGAATTGTCTTCGTATGATCATTAGAACTGTTAAGCTTAACATCCCATCACAGTATTCGTAATCTGTTATGCTAATGTTTCGAGGGTAAGCGGTGTGATGAAAGGTGATTCGAACCTGGGGTTTTAGAATGCAGCATCCCGCTCCGTGAGGCTTAGGTATCCTGAATATTCTACCGCGCACCTCTTTACAAAAAGTGCGTTTAAAGATTCAATGGAAAAGATTTCTATGTTTAATTTATCTTTTTTCTGCATTTCAATAATATAGTTGGGGAGCTTCGAATATTTTAATTTATTATAAAAACAAATTTCTACGCACAGAAACAAAACCTTGTCTCTTTCAGTCTGTTCTCTTCTTTCAACAAACCTTTAAATTTCAGTTACACACATATAATGATGCAGTCGAAAACAATTGATAGGCAGAGATAGGGGCGGCGGCTCAGTAGTAATTGAAAACTTTATTGTGTTCGGTCACGCGCGGGCTGTTACAATAAAACGACGCAGGCAGCCCTTTCTTCCATACATTTAGTTCAGAGTATACATTTGTTATAAAATTATACTCATCGTGGGGATTATGTGCAAATACCCATTAGGGGCTGGGGAGGTCCATGTCCGGCGGCGGTACTGTACTGCACGCCTCCAACCGACGTGCCTGCCACGACCGCTCTGTCGGGAGCAAGGGAATAAGAAAATCAATAAATGCAAACGAACACAGGTGTCAGTGCACTTTACATTTCATATCATTTTAAATACATATTTTGCAAAAATCGCATCCATGTTACTTTTGACGTACAGATAAAATTTCACCACCTCTTCGGAAAATTCCTCACTATGGAAAAGAAGCGGCAAAGAAACTCCATAGGTGTGTATATGCATCTTTTAAAATAAGTACACACTCGTACTATAGTAGATATGTATATAGGTACTTATATTAAAGAGGACACCAACCATGTTCATTATTTAATTAATTATTTATCTTGTAATAGGCTTCTTTTACAAAGATTTGTTTCAATAAAGGATTAAATTTTTTTATGTCAAAGATTAATAATGAATTTTTGTATTTTATTGTAGAAGCGAATACAGATTCCCCATAAAAGAATGAGACACTTTACTTAAGCGAAAGCGCGGTATGGCCAATTTATCCTTATGTCTAGTATTATAACACCTTCTACTATGATGTAGTGCATTGTTCGGTGCATTCTGCGCTCTCATTTAAATGACCGTCTGCGCATTCCTGTTGGTCTGATTCCGTCTCGTAACTCGGTCCTTGATCTATACGGCGGCGAGACTGCGTTTGACATGGCTGTAACCTTTCACGTTATTGTGTACCAGTCACGCGAGCTCCGGGTACTTGTTACAATACCACAGCTACGGGCAGTCTGTTTGCACTCTTGTGTTACAACCTTGCTATTATTATATAACAACGCCTGGCTCCTCACAGGGTAGGCACACAGCACCGAGTGCTACATATGAATCCCTAACCTCATATATTCATTCAATATAGAAGAAACACATCAGGCCTATGAGGATAAAGATATATATTTGGTATTCCGTATTCTCATGCAATCATTAATTTCAAATTTTACTACATTTTATTGATTTAACAGCACCATTCCGTTGTTCAATTTTATACATTCTGATCGATATTTAAATATATACGTACAGTTCATCAGCTTGTCTATGAACGGGACTAGCGTGGTCGTGGGGTGGTCAGGGTTCTCACGGGAACCCCGCCGGCGCGCTCAATGTGACACTCCTACTCCGCTTGAGCGCACTCGCAGGTGGCGCTATTTTCATATTTCACTATCTCACTATATTTTGCTCGACTTGTTTATACGCACACGTTTCTATGGAAAATACTGGTTCATACTCCGCGACTTAACTTTTGAAGTAATTTCAGTGAAAAGTTTAATATTATCATACGGAGCTACAAGAAATAGTAGAGAATACGTAACCGTCCATCGTCACGTGCATCGTCATAACACTGAAGAAGTGCTAAATAGCATAACATGTGTAGGTTGCAGGAAATGCCACGAAATTAATACTACAATATCTTATGATTTTTAAACACAGCGAAGCTGACTTTCAAACGGAAAGTTACAAATAATATAATCGTTTAAATAACAAACATTTATAGTGCGTAAAATTGATTAACTATAGTAATATTTTCTTTTCAGATACAGATGTATGTCAAAAGCAATATCAAATTATGAATCGATTGACTCATTTCACAAATATCTCGTTTCAGGGCCTTTAATTTAAAATCCTAACATTATAAAAGTCATTATAAAAGTCATTGTACATTGTAGAATTTCCTATTATTTTGCGCACAGTACTTCTAGCGAAACATCCAATGTTACAGTTGATTGATTAGAATTTTTAAATGTAGCAAGAAGTAGAAGTCTCACGGTTAATGAAACTAGCGTGAGGACAATGGCATCTTTATGTAACGGTCGGATATCGTGTGAGGGCAGCGCGCGCACCGTGCTCGTACGTACTGAACAGATGAGACATTCCTAAGCGACGCTGCACAATGCTACTCTTTGTGCCGATGTCTCTTTGAAGTACACTACTTGTAATTGCTCCGGCCTACATAAGGGATATCAGATGTCCTAGCCGCGCTGGCACACGCGCGACTACGGCGGAGCCGCTAAACGGCTAAACATGTTTAGCGTACTTCAGTGGTAGCTATGTGCAAATTATATTTGGAGAAGGGAATAGAAAAAATGTTTCCGGATGGGTAACAATATGACGATTGTCACCTATTGTTTTAACCACTTTTAATGTAAATTGAAATTTGATGTCTATGTCCAGTGTTTTTTGTAACACAATCTTCAAACATGTTTACATGAAAGAAATCTGGCCCGTGATTGAGGAACGTCTCATCCTCCCGCATGTCTTTTATAACTTGTCATGTCGTTCATGTCGTTTTTTATAAGTCGGTAATTAAGGCGTTCGAATAAAGTATTCGGTTTTAGTGTAGGTACTTCATTTTTTTAATAAAATGGAATTAAAGAACACATTAAAATACAAAGTTTTTTGATACATTCAACTGTGATATATCGATTACCGTTCCTTCAAATATTGACATTGCATGCATAATTATTTTGCATTTTATTTATCATTTCAAACATGTCTGAGGGATGATAACCGTTGATCCGTTATCTGCAGTAATCTGCACAGTATATTTGTAATAAATTGTGACTTTGATATAGTTCCACTATACAATGAAATAGAATACCTAAGTTGTACTTCAGTACAACTTAAATGAAACAAAATAATGTAGCTTTTTTATTTACAGAGTAACAAACTAAATGCACTCAACTCACATGCTTTTTTGTTGCGAAACATGGACATTGTCCTACATACGGTACCGAAGCGAAGCCTTAACGCTCGTTAACGTCGCCAACCACTCAACCCACCAGCGCCGTCGGGTCAAGACATGGCTGTCTAACAATCATGTATAACGACTTTTTTCTTAAACTTACAATAGCAAATAATATTTTATGATCATTGCAATAACAGTCATAGGTTGTTGTTGAAGTAAAAGATTCAAATGGCTATAGACACATTTAAAACCAAATTTAAAAAGAAAAGATATGGACCCGCAATAAAACATGGAGTGTTCTGAGTAACTTTTAAACTTAGTTCTCGATCGGCTCTGGACTTGTTTGAGGGATGAAAACCCAGATTTCCAGCAGCAACTGTAAACATTTAAAATCAATTTATTCATATAAGTCGGAATAAGAAATAACAAACTTTTAGGATAAGTCATAAATCAACTTCTGAACATGTCAATTTCGAGTACTGCTGGGTCTCTGTGATAGCCTTCAGGTGGCGGATGAGCGTTATACAAACCTTCATATAAATAAATGAACAATTCTATCTCAGTGGTGCGGTTGAGGAGAAAATTTTAATGCAGTAGCAGCGTGTATTTGTTTATATGGGGAATGTGCTCTTATTGGGTAATAAATGAATCTAACAGAAACAGAACTCAGCAAACTGACGTGCACCCGGCGCTGGCTGTCATGAGTCTTACCAAAGCCTATTCTGCTCACACTATGTAGTATATCAAGAAAGGTAGAATATCCAACTCCATGGCGATAGGCTCACCGCCTATTCCATAATGGGACATAAACGTAACCGGTGACACGTGGGAGTGTTCTGCATTCCTCTGTCTACCTCTTCGGGGATTACAGGCTTGAAGTTACGTTTAGAATATCCAACCATACTAACTACAGTGTCTATTGTATGCCGCCTACGTTCGCCTCTCTGTCATTCGAAACTGGAAATATAATCATGTCATTTACATAAAGATATTAGCAGGCTGTTTATTTTGCTTAGTCAATGGCGTCATTTTAAACTTGCACGTCCATGAATCAAGTAAATGGTTGAAGTTTAAAGCTAAATCGGCTTACACTATAAAATCACGAGTTTTTTTTATGATATACCTAATTGGATTGAAAAAATTTCGATTCGAATTCAACCAGGTATCTACATAGTAAAAAAGGTAGACAATAGTACTTTTTTTTAAGGAATAAAACGAATAAAAGATAAATAGTTAAGGTATAATTGTCGTGCCAAAAATCCAGGCTTAGTTATAGCGAACTGGATTATTTCTTTCTTATAACTTTCTAACTCTACTTTGTACTAACAAATAGATACATACTCACCTAACAGAATCGGATCAATCAGATTTCTCTTGAGAAAAAAGGTGTACCACATAATGATGTACTGTGAATGAAGTTTCCCAGATTCATTAAAAGTAGAACAGCGACCATGGGAAATTGTTAATCTTGCTATTAATAGAATGTGTACTTATTATCAAGATCTACCGTTGTGGAGATAAGCTGCGAAAACAAACGGAGCAAGACATGAATTGCAGGAGAAAAATGCTAGTAGATTGAAATATAGTCTTCTTTTTTTGTATGTAAATTTTCACATCCGAGCCAAAATTAACAATGCGTCAGTCAAACAAATGTCAAATAACACAGATTACTTGTGTGATCATCGACATTCATAACGTTCCACTTTACGGTACGGTCTTCTCTCTTAAAGAGCATTTTACACCAGGTACATTAAAAAAAATATGTATTCTGCGGCTCCCAACACAGCGCGGGCGTTATGAGCAAATCCTCTTAGACAAGGTCTATGTGCAATAGTACACTAAGGCTGACGATGAAGATGATGAAAAAGTTTTCATATTGCCGACGTCCATGTTTTGACATAGAGCACTTGCAGGTGTTAGCCGCGGCCACAGTCGCACAAGGGTCGCATTCCGTAGGGCCAGTTATACCGCTGGCGATATCGGCTGTGTATAAATCTCTGTTCAGTTAATAAGTGTGGGCGCGCCGCGCAGCCCGTTACACGAACTATATTTGTCATTTAACAATATGCCACACTTATACAACACTGACACATTCATATACCCTTTGCCCAATGTCATCATTCTATAGAACTTATGCCACTTGGTACACACTGTCCCTGTGGCTCACCGTGGCTTTGAAAAAGTAAACTGGTGTTTCAAAATTTTCTTAATCATACGGCCATAGCTTATTAAATACATTTCATTTAATAGATCATAATCAGGATCAGCAACACTATCAGAAAGGTAAGGAACACTATCAGAGAATCTAAATTATAAAAATCTAGTATTGTCCCAAGATTTTTCGATCGGCAGTCCAA
>DWTO01002558.1:0-13783 GCA_018244755.1 Jemadia pseudognetus
GGACAAGCTAACAATTGGATTCCATCCCTCTCTATATTTCGGCGATGGCTATCAGTGGGAGCGAGATGAACGAGTCATTGTTCGTAAAAATGTCAAATAGAATGATAAACATAAAACTTCGTGTTGAAATACACCGAGGGATGAGCACGCGCTTAACAATATGATGGTAATATTTTTATTCAAATGCGTTTGATCGTTTTATATATGGGTGTATTCGTGTGATTCATTTGTTGGTATCGTTTAAGGGGTGCCTTAATTTACTATGGAGGTCCGTAATGGTTTCGCTCGCATATTATTCTTTAATTATTCAGATACCATTGCAGCGAGTAATGGTTCGTGGTAATAATAATTACTGTTTTATTACAAAGCAATTAGGCTCTCATGTTTGTAATGATATATCCACTGTCGATATGCAATAATTTATTATTGGATTTATTGCCTTTTAGCATAGGACCTTTTCACATAGTGCGTCCCGCTGTTTCCTGAAGACAAATATAATTCCACTATTATAACAAATATTGTTCTCGAAAAGTACATGTTAATTAATTTTAATTGATAAACGTACGATATAAACATCTTGAAACGTCTGGAATATGATGAGTTTTTAAAGCGATGTAATGTTTTGCACAAAACCAATTAACAGGTAATACTTCACACAGACCGCTCCACACTTTTACGTGGTCTATTATAATATAAGCTTTGACGAATTCCAAAAAAGCTTTCGAGCTCGCGTCACGCTGACTCGGCAAGCTCGCTCGTGAAAACCGAACAATGGCACAAAGCGCCATAATAAACCGTATTAGATCCAATCATAAAGGCGGTGACACAATAACTTGATAAATATTGGTGTTGGATGTAGTGGTGCCTTTTTATTTTTGAATTTCTCGTTTTATGTGCACGATTGAGCGTCAATGTAAACGTCACACAATAAGGACTTTGTGTAGTTCCGCAGTCAAGCTGTCTCATATACGAACACTTCTGTAGTAAACTGAGATGATCTGAACCTTGTTTTTGTGTGCTAAAACGGTATTTTAGTACTGGTGCAGTTTATTGTACATCCGAGTGAACTAGGATTTTTATTTAAGTGGCCAGTCTTGAATATCACATCTAAGGACGCGTCAACTTTTTAGTAATATAGTCGTTTTATAAAAGTAGCATTGACATAAAGAAAATGTTTTTGGAATTTCAATAAAATCAACAGCAGTGCCTACGTGTTGAGTGCGTTAAACTTTTCGTATTTTATTAAACTTATGTTTTGTATTGAGCGAAATTGGCGATCGTTAATGATCGGCTCGTTTTACTATGTTGTGGTAAGTTTTATTATCGCCTTAAAGACATATGAATGCGTCTACTAACGTTTATGGCTACTATTGGACCTTTTGTTCCGTAGATACGAGTACCTGTAGGTGTACCTGTGAGTATTCAGGGACGAATTGTTGATAGCGAAATATAATATGCACGTCTGCGTGTTCAGATATAAATCACTTTTCCTAATAAGGTTTTGGCGTTTCTTATTAAAAATATGAAGTATTTAGTAAAGGTGCGTCAGGTTTAAAACACGTTAGCAATTATAAGAGAGGGTTAAGACTCATAGTCTGCAACGCTGTAGCCACGTGCGGGTTGGCAGACTTCACACGTCTTAGAGAACAATTATTTTGAGAATTCTAAGACGTTCAGGTTTCCTTACGAGGTTTTCCTCCACCGTTGTAACAAGTGATTTTAATATTTCCGTTTAACACGGTCCTCCTTTCGGAATGAGGAGGTTTAGGATCATATTGTTCCACTGTGGGCAAAAAGCTTGATGGTTGATGTTACAAACCAGATTAATTACGCACCTGATAAATTCCCTTATATTTTTGAACAATTCAATTCGTTGCCAACATAACAGGTCTCTCTACATTAACTCCCGACGAGCAGTATGTATCGGTACAAACATACATCAGTTAAGCCGATACCGTACTTTATACTGTCATGTGCATATTTACTAAAAGTTTAATAGTAATGTAGACACAGATGACGTTTTTACAGGATATAAGAGAATGACAATGCTTTTTACCTTAAGCACGCTAATCGTGAATATAAAATATAACGAGTTATATCTCATAACCGAGATAACATAATACAGATACTAGAATCTTTTGCAAGACACGAGTAAAACCTATCACTAAACTAGTCCTTGATACATAAGCCTGCCTTTTACTACCACTAACATTATTGTTGCAGTCGTAACAATCCATCCGTTATTCATTACTGCTTTTTAATTGATCGACGCTTTTCAATTCATTGAAAGGAAGCAATTTATTAAGTTTTTGTGTGAATACTCGTTAATATAAGCACCGCTGAAGTTAGTTACTATGTTGCTTACAATCGACTAACAATTTCGTTTTATAGCGTTACTGATGTTCGTACGTTTGTGGAATTTTGCGTAATTAACTTGGAAGTGGCAGTTTTTGTGGTCATCAAGGTGCATACTGAACAATGTTTTACGATTCTCGAGAGATGTAATGAACCTGAATAAAAATATGTGAGAGATGTTTTGTAATTATTGTACTTTACTTATAAATAGATGGAATTTTGGTTTAAACTTACTTTTTATTGTGAGTACAGACCTGTGAAAAATATATTTCTACTTATAAGTGGTTTCGTCTTTGCGTAGGCACAGGTATTTTTATTTTAATATTTAGTACCATTTGTATTGCATGTTGCAATGCAATTGTGTAAAGAGGATTGTAATAATTTGGTATGTAAATCAGTATATTTACAAACAACGATTTACAGACGCTTTTGAAATTTTACAGGAAATCCGTTTAATATTATAAATAGTTTTAATTCTCACTTTCCAAACCGTATCGTGAAATGGAAAATCTAATCGCGCTGGTGGTCCACCTACGTCGCGTTTCACTCTTCATTAAGGAATCTTGTTGACTCACAACTTTTAAAACAAACGAAACCGCAACTCATTTGAACGGAACTGACGCATTTTTGGCATTGCTATTCTTTTTAAATGATGAGTAAATTTTTTTTATCATTTTTACAGTATTGAAAGTTAAAAATAGAGCCGTTTATAGCAAAAATGTAAACTATTGGATATGATAAGCAGTCGGACATACTTAATATGATAATAGAGCGATAACATTATTAAAATAGTCCTGAGTCTTTATTAGATCATTTAAATGTGTTTAGGTTTTTTAAAATTTTTAGAGGGTACCTATTCAATGCATACATCATTAAGAACTAGCTTTAGTATGATTTGTAGTTCTAAATGTATACAGTATTCGTTAAAATATACCATAAGATAATAAATATACCAAGGTAACACATTAACAACCTTATTCTCCTGTATACATACAAAAGTATCGGACGTGGAAGTGACATATACGTACGTGTATTGTATGACGTACACAAGTTACATGTATTTGACTAATTCTAATAAACCAACAACTAATGTTGTTTATTACGAATTGTAGTAACTTTCCACGTATTGTTTTGTGTCCTCACAATCAATTTCTGAGAAAAATTAGCGCCTACGTCAATCATGTAATGTATGACAACGACATTGGTTATACGCATGAATTATACAGTAAAACATTATTAAATATAGGTAAGAAAATGTTATTCGCATACATATGATTATGATGCCTTATACTGCAGAGATGTATTCCCGAAATAATATTCCC
Organism: Jemadia pseudognetus; assembly: GCA_018244755.1. Classification (NCBI taxonomy): domain Eukaryota; kingdom Metazoa; phylum Arthropoda; class Insecta; order Lepidoptera; family Hesperiidae; genus Jemadia; species Jemadia pseudognetus. The sequence goes on from DWTO01002558.1 coordinate 3,678, forward strand.
TTTTTGAACAATGTTTAATAAAAATATTAGCAGTTAGTTAAAAAGTATTGTTAAATGCATTAATGAAAATTTTTTTCTACTTTGATGCTTAGTGCTACAGGTATCCTATCATCCCAAAATAATTAGAAATAACAATATTGCAACTAGAAATGTTAGAAATAACAATATCACATGTATAAATAAAACTTTTGCGTAATTATCTTCATATTTAGACCCCGTGGTATAGATATATTGTAGAGAGTTATAGTTATGTTACCGTTTACAAGTAAAATGTTAATCAAAATATTATCGTTTAGTTTTTGTTATGTGAGTAAGATCAAAAAATAATTCTTGTTAATAACTATTTTATGTGGGAACGTGCGTAGATTTTCTAATTGCAAATAAGACAGCTAACATGGCACGTTTGTTATTCCGTGAAGTATAATGCCAATGGATCATAGGTCGCGATGTGTGAATCATAAATGAATTTTAAAGAATACACATCAATACATGACTCATCCAAAGATCCGCTTGGACCAATTTTAATAAGCTCCGTAATGCAGAGATGTTATCTTCGTGGGAAAGATTAGGTTCTTTTGAGCGCACGACAATTATTTCTTTCGCAACTTCAGCATTGCGTTTACCTGACATGGAAGTTACATAAAGATCATTAGACATCGATTAATATTTTTGAAATAATCAAAGAACGATATTGACAAGACTTTATTTGATTCATGAAGTTTATAAAACAATTTATATTTTTTGTTGTTAAGCTTGGCAGTTTAAATATGATACTAAAATGAACTATGTACGGGATGATTTAGTGATTATTTCAATAATATAATAAAAATATTTTATTCTGTCTTAATAATGAATAATATTCCATAAAGTTGTCTTCTATTTCAAATAAGTAGGTAAATAGGTATAGTACAAGCTATGCGCATGTCAACACTCATAAAGTCGGAACCAATGTAAGGAGTATGTACTAAACGGTATCATAAACAGAATATCTTTAGAAGCGAAAGAGTCATCCATTTTGCTACTAAAAGAGGATCCTCGTGACCACATCAGATGGTTATCACTCAAAGCTCATACGGAAGACTTTGTAACCGTAAAAGGCTGTGTTGAAATATTGTTACGGCGAAGATTCTAGATTGCCGTTTTTTTACTTCAACCAACTTAACGTGAGTGGTCTCCGTCGTGAGTCTACGATCGCGTAAGAATTTCTGTCATTTACGTTTTGGGAACACCGACTTTTGTAACATAGGTGGTGATTCAAATACCTACCAATGTGGTTAGAATAAATATACTAATTAAAACGTTAAAAAAATATGTAGGTATTAACAAATGATATTCTAATTAATACCTATTTGTTATGATTTTCGATATCCAAATAAGAATACGAATGGATTGGTATTGGTACCTACATCATAAATGGAATATTTTAAATTCAATAATATGGGACATTCTATTTTTTATTTAGAAGAATGTTGAAGTATTGCTAGGTTATAAACGTACTCAGAAAGAACAAAGCGATGTTCACCCATGAAAGCGATCATGGGTGAACATTTGACACAAGCACGGATCTATGGGTAAAAAGCCTTATATATCCCACTCTTTTTCAAGATACTCATTTGATCATCTAGACATATCTAGAAATCGATTGCGAGCGAAGACGTTAGATGGTTATGAGATTTTGAGTGTTAATAAATTAATGAAACAACTGCATAAAATATTTTTATGTCTATCTTTGATATGTTCTACGAAATTAAATGCTAGTAATAATAATATTTTAATTAGGCGGCATAAAGGCGGTAATGATTATAAGATAAATAAACAAAGGAAGGGATAATGATATTGGAAAACGGTATACTCGTTAACGAACGCTTGCGATGAGACGTGCTACAAAAAATCATTTGGTTTTACAAGTTTTCGTTTTACACACACTCAAAACGATCGTTAACGTAATTTCAAAGGAGTTTAGTATAATAAAATGTGTCATGAGTGCAGTTTCACGCGTCTTCCGAGAATTTAATTTAATAGCATCTTTAGCGCACGAAATTTGAATATTGCACTGCACTTGTGGTTTCGCACATACTTGCTTTCTGTTGTATGGAGTTTCCCCATTCAATTAAAAGTGCATTCAATGCTTTTCATTATGAAACAGTGAAAGTAAATATATTTTTTCATTTTTATTCACATTTGTCATTATTATAATGTCACATCGGTGACGGTAGGCAGAAAGAACTTATAAATTTTATTAATTATATTAAATATGACAGAGTAACCAAAAGGCTTGGAAAGTTTAGGTGATTATAAATAAACTTGAAACAAAACAATTTCAGTGGCAATAAATAATTACCAACAGAACTGGAACTGCACAATTTCGCGGAGCTATATAATCTGGAAAGTACAGCGTATGACCGCGGGCTTGGTAATGACAGAAGCCGAAAACAATTGGCAATTTTCGACGGACTGTCGAACCGCCGAAATGAATGTGTTTCGTGTAACCGTGGCACGGTAGCCGCGAGCCACCCGCGGCCTTCCCACCGCTGCCGCTTGCTCTTATGTTAGCGCTTGTGTGAAAGTAATAACTGCACATCATTCGTTGATTGAGTTTCTATTTTAATTAATCCTAACTGAAACGATTTGTCTCATTTGCTAGTAATTGATTTTTACTTTTTATATAAACAAGCATTTTAAAGTATGGCCTATTTTATTCATTAATACATTTTAGTTGGAATACATTGTTCATATGGCACGTGTTTGATTATATTTAATTTCCAGTTACATATTTTTTATAAAGTCTAATTGTAAGTTTAAATATATTGCAATAATTAATTTACTGTCAAGTTTCGAAAAATCTCAAAAATATGATTACATAAGTACCCTAGGTATATTTGTAATCATCTATTTTTTCATAAAATTATATATGTAGGTACAAGTTAAATTTATTGTAAAATATTTCTTGGCACTGACGTAAAATTTAGATATAAATTAAAAAAAATACGACGTTATTAGATGATCTCTGAATAATAAAAATCTTTCATAACAATTATATCTATAGGTACACATTAAAAACAAAAGAAATCCGATGAAATATAAGAACTTATCAAGCACCAAACGTAAAGTAATTCGACATAAGAATAATTTAAGTTGAGTAACTGAAGTAACAAGTCAATTTGTCCATATCTCAGCCATAAGCGGCGACAGCGCCTCGCATTTTCCCGTCCGTCATCAGCTAACCGTAGCTACCTGTTCATTGACGGCTCGTGGTGGGGGCTACGCGCCTTCCGCGTAACCTTATCAGTAGTTTCCGCACCCTCTCGCCAGCGCAGTTGCTAAACGCACCCGTTGCACGTCGCACGTCCAACTTGTCACATCCAGCCGCTCTGACTCCGTGTTCATATTTCGTCAACTCTCGAGCTTAGCACACATTAACTTAAGCCGCGTATATCGTGTTAGTAAAATAGTGAAAGTGACTACAATAGGAGTATTACGTCGTGTATTGTACGGTGTTCGAAGGTGCGTATTTCAGTATAATTACGGAGTTGAAATCATTAAGCGGTTTATAATTAGTATCAGATATTATTAGATATGTGCCAGTTAATTAATTTATATGGCTTACGTCGATTTACACTTGCGATCACTATGAATTAAAACGAAGGTTCATTTAAAATTTTACGGCATCTTTTTTCTAAACTCGATGGTAAAACAAAAAACGTACATACCCTCGTCGCTCCATACAAGCGTATGTATCGTATAGCTAAGACAAATACGCATTACGTTATCTTTTAGATGCCATTCCAATTTGCACCTTATATGCTCGTGACATAATTCATATCACTTTGTAGATAGTGTACTGATAAGTTATCACTGTTGTACAGGCTCCCAAGCCCCGCCCGTCGCGCAAGCACCATAGACCAGACAAAATGTTCGCCGTGATGCAAATCGACGAAGACCACACCCGGGATTTTAGGCGTAAACTGCGCCCCAAGTGCGAGTTTGTGTGCAAGTACTGCCAGCGTCGGTTCACCAAGTCCTACAACTTGATGATTCACGAGCGCACACACAAGAGCCCCGAGCTCTCCTTCAGCTGCGAAGTCTGCGGGAAGAGCTTCAAGCGGCAGGACAATCTGCGCCAACACAGGTCAGTGCCTTCGCCTTTATGCTTTAACTAATGTCCAAGCAATGTGAACATTCCGAAAATGTAATAATTATTACGTACCTAATTGTGTGAGAACTGTGTAATTAAACATTGAAATCGTTCCATAATACCAGGCACGTTTCAGCTGTTACAATATTGAGATTTTTCAAATAACAAATACTGTGGTGTGTTGGCCTGGATCTATTTCCACTTTTATTTTAATACAGCAACATTTTTGTTTTTCATTAATGAGTATAGTATAATTTAATGTTTATAGATTACCTACAGTTTAGAGGACATAGTTAACTAATTTATAATTACAAGTTTACATAATATTTGTTGTAATTAATTTATATTATTTTAATGTTAATTAATGCATTATTATTATTATTATTGGCGTTAGTTTTATGAATATAAAAATTTCATTATATAGTTTTTTTCTGTTGTCCGCATTACACTTTTGTGATACCTATAGTGTTTAATTAAGAAAATATTTTGTGTAAATGGTTAAGTCAGCTTGACTTTTGTTAGAGAGTTAAGTCAAGAGATGATCAAATAAATAATCCTTTATATATATATGTTCAAATGTGAGGTTTATTTTAATGATAAAACAGTATATAACTAGGTATTTTGCTGGACACGTTTTAATGTTTCAGATTTAGAATTTGTCTTAAGCATTTTTGTACCACAAGGAAGACCGTGTTCAATAGTGAAGTAAGAGGTGGTAGAAATAAGGGGTAATGTTTGTGTACAGAGGAAAATTTATTATTTTGAGTATCTAATTCACCATGACAATGTCCTATTTCCTTCATGGTGGTAGGCAGACATAAGACGTTTATGGGGTACCGTTACATGTATGACGGTGTATGTTTCAATTTAAAATATACGTGCCCATTTAAGTAATATATAGCAAATATATTACCTGTAAATCTAATGATGAATAAACATGATGTCGTAGTTAAAGTTTATTATGATTACTTTGTATGCAAATTTATAGTAGGTAAATCTTCAATAAATTAAACCTGCAACATCTTTCAATGTTAAGAATACTACACTAATTAATAAAACTGACATAACATAATAAAACACCACGCCTGTCTTACCCTGGAGAGGTAGGCAGAGCAGGACAGAGAGTATACGGAGGAACATTCCAATTTTAACCAGCACCTAATATTATGTTAATACTATAATTTTAGTGTGAAAAAAAAAACAGAACAATATTTCTCTAGTAAAACATATTGTATACAAGCATTTTAAAATTAGTAGTTTAAAAGTAATAAAGTAAAAGATATTATATCGGTTAAATCAGGTACGTGATACCGCTTGCTATAGGGTACTAGGCGGTCGTGACAGCCGGTGCAGCGTTTTTATTTATTGCGGGAAAAGCGGCTATAAAGGTCGCGTCACATAAACCTAGACCTCATTGTGTGGGTTTGAACCGTTATTATAAGAAAAGGAAACATTAATAGACATTAATTTTCACTAAATATTAGGCTAGGTCGTAAAGCATTTCAAATAACACACCGGTTATACCAAATATTACGTATAATTACTAAAATTAAAACTGGGATGTATAACAGAAAATCGTATACAAACAATATAATGAACATCATCTAGTCCATAGTGAGACGTAAACTTGAAGCGCGGAAGTGTACTACATTCCTCTGCCTGTCTCTTCGAGGATTACAGGCGTGATGTTACGTAACGTATACGTAATACAAGTAATACAGTTAGATGTTGTTTATAAAATCAATTCGAGATCGAAATCTAGTAGATTTGAAACTATTATAACGTCATGCCAAGTCACTACTCGGGTAGGCAGAGAGCAATGAATGCCAAATACCTACCTTTATCCTTAGAGACCTCAAGTGTTACGTATATATTTAAAACAATGACACTACTAACTTTTGTTGGTAATTTAACTATCCAGTTTGAACAAAATTGCAATCATTATAAAGAAACAAACACAGGTAATAGTGGTAATATGTTCAGGAACACACGTAGCCATTGAAATACTTTTACGGATAATTTAAAATATATTTATTTGGTTTTAAAGGTGTACGAGTTTGTGGTAAGATCCAAAACGAATGTCAGTAAACCATTAAAGTAAAATCACAGACGTATGATATCATAAGCCTTGTTATAGAAACATTGCATATAGGATTATTTTGGAAATGTTTACACTATTAATAAAAATATATTTTTTAATTTAATATAGGTACCTACAGTTCATAGTTTGATATCTCGTATTGAGTTATTATCGAAATTAGAGGGGGAAGTGCAATTAACAGATTTTAATATTGTAAGATTGTAATGCATAGAAAAATAGTAATGCATAGAAAAATTGTAATGCATAGAAAGATTGCAATGCATAGATAGAATTATCATTGGTGAATGGATTAAACAATATATGAAAAAAAGATATGTTTGAAAATTTTACCAACCAAAATCTACACGACAGACCGTCCAACTAGATACTGTTCATGAATTATTTATGAACAAAAGCTAAGTTAATAACTATCGTTTATTATGTTTAGATTACGTCTGTACGTTTTTCTATAGAAAATCCGAGTAACACAATAATACTAAGGCGTAGAGGAGGCGTGTGGATTACAGTATACAAATTTCCTAGCGACCTACTTTATGCGGTTTTGCTGACAAGGCCGTGGCGGGGCAAGACGTTTTATATTAGGGTCTTGGCTATCAGAAAGGCACTGAGGTGTCCCATTCTGAGGCTCTTAATCATCAGCTACTACTGTTACAGGGTCTCATGTCGCGAAACCGCAGCCGACAGAGTATACGATATTGTAGTCCTAATCTTACGGTTCTTTCGGCCTTAACGGTTTCTAAGCAGTTTGCTCGACGTATAAAAAATGTTTAGCGGTGCTATTGGTATATACATGATTAAAATGTTTTGATATCATTTATTTCTGATATTAGGGAAGTTACAGGCCTGATACAATAAATAATTTTGGATAAAATCGTGTAAAAGCACAACATTTTTGGCAATAACTTTGACGAATACTGTAAGTGTGGTATAACATTATAAATGTATACAATTAAGGTGACATCTGTTCGACATTGAGCGATTGAGCAGTAAACTTAAATGGTCCGGGCAATTAAAACTGGTGCTTGTTTGTAATCTTATCAATACCATAAAGCGTTTAGATCTTGCAATTTATTACTACACACAACCTCGATTATTGACCAATGTAAAAAAGCCTCGTAAAACCTTGCAAGCCTAATGTGAGCTGTCAGTATGGTTTCAAATTATGAGTTCATTAAACTCACGCATAAAGTCGCGTGCACGTGTTACGAGTGTCACCGCGACATTCCACCGGCTGTCGCGTCGGTAATTAACATACAATGTGTTGGTAGTCGGCGACTTGACAGGGTTGCGACTTTGTGACCCCACGCAAATCTCCTGTTTGTCTTCAAACTGTGCCGGTGCGTTCGACTTTCTAAGGTTCACGGAGGCGCGGGTTGACAAAGGGGGCTGGCGAATCACGGCGTCGTGAACATAAAATGTGCCATATTTGTCCGTCTTTAATGTTTTTCCCGTTTAGACTGAACTAAACCGCTATAAAAATAAACGAGGATGCTTCGTTGCTACTCGGTTAGCGGTGAAAATATTTTTTTTTCACTAAATGCAGTCATCTTCATTTTATTTTTTATCATTGTTATTATATTTAATAAATGTTGATAGATTATTATATACACATACATTTATTTTTATTGGCATGGACTAATAAATAATTTTAAAAATATTTCAGGAGCCTAAATAGTTTCGTTTAAAATTACGAAGTGAAAAACTTTTCTCATATCGTACGAAACTGACGTATGTAGTAATGTTGTGAGTTCAAAAAGCTACCAGGTTCTATGATCGCGTGCTACTGAGATCGCCAACAGCCTCCACTCGGGAGTCGTGCGTCTGTAATGTGTTGTATGGTAACGGAATCTGATAGACTTTAATACTTCTGAAAGTACGCGAACGCTGGGTAATTTCCCTAACTCAGATGCATTGCCTGGTTTGGATAGTTTCTAACTTGTAGGGACAATATAAAAAATTCACTTAAAAAAACTTTGCAAGGAGCAATTCATTTTTGAACCATTAAAATTTTTCATGAACTTTTCATTTGCGTCATATAAAGACTTCAGCCGTATAGGGTGTCGCTGGCCGTGTGAAAAGCCAGCAAGTCCGCGATCGCGCTACCAAGATCGTCGATAGATCGCTCACGCGCGAGTCGTGCGCTCGTGATGAGCCGTGTGTTAACGGGGCTTAATGGGCCCTAATGCTTCCGAAACTGTGCGAACGGACGGTAGCCCGGCCACACGTGACTGTGCCATAATTTGCAGTTTATAGTACACAACAATGTGTACAACGCTTAACCTTCCGATAATAGGCTGCAGTCTGATAGTGAGCCAGAGGTAGGAAGATATTATGGTAATCATCTTTGCCCCTGCGCGTTATAACATTGTGATAACTTGAGTTTCAGTTTTTTAAATACAAAAAAACATATGTATTTGATAGCTTGATATAAGAAATTGAAATTCTTTAGTAGTTTGAGCAAATCAATAAACTAATGAAAGTCTTGAATATTTGTGTGACTACATTAATCGAAAAAAATTCAGTTCACGTTGAATCAAAATATTATGTATCTCTCATCCGGTACTCAACTGCATTGGTGATAATAATAAAAAAAATTACAGTAATAAGGCTCTTTGGCAAGTACCAAAATGTCTTGTTATTTATGGAGGCCATGCTAAATCGAGTTTTCTTATTTTTACGAGTAAACATTATCGTGTTTGACGTTAATTGCTTATGTTATTTCAACGATTTAATGTCCCATTACTGGTATAGGACCATGGATGTTCTTTGATGGACATAAAATTAGCGACATATTGGGGGTATAAATCCTTAGTCTTAGTGTTTAGGAAGGAGCATCATAAAAATGTTTTCAAAGTTAATTCAAAGAAATGTAATTGATAAAGTTTATTTGTAGATTGCATCAAAGTTATTAAGATTAAATTATTTAATATACTTCATTGTTATGTGTTATGAAAATTCGTTTGGATAATATTTACTTTTTTCTGCTATAACACTTTTGGCTATAGGCTTAAGCCCTTTCACTCTGAAAAAAGACCCACGAGCAATAGTAAACTATAAAACAGTACGTAACAACGTTGATTATGTTTAATCAAATTTAGCGTGGTAACGTGGAAATTTGGATATTTTTGTGGTACGGTAACTTGGCGGTGCAATCTAATTAATTAAATACTAGCTATGTTATCTATACAAATAATTATATTGTAGTATTTCTGTTTTTGAGTTTCGTATTTCTGGCCATACACCACCGTGTGAACCGACGGTCAGGTCGCCGTGAGCGCCCTGGGCTCGGAGTACCGCTACCGAGTATTTTGCTAAATAAGCAGTGTGTGTATGACTCTTCACGAGACGCGGTAATGTTTTTGCGGAACTACACCCCGCCTACGGCTACCATCGTTTATGTTTCCCGTTTCAACGTTTGAGGCCCTTGCACTTCTGTGTTATATGCACTAGTACATAGGTACCTGTCCGAGTCAAACTATTCTCAATATTTGATGGACAGTCAAGTCGAGAGCATTCGTGATGTATATCGTGATGTACACACTTCATACATCCTCTCACGCACCCGTTCATCAGTACGCAATACCACAGAGGGGCACAATCTTTCGCTATCTTTTATGTATTTGTTTATTTTAACCCTTAATTAGGCGCATGGGGTCAGGGCCACTTCGAATTCAAAAAATTATGGCTTACAGTCTTCAGAGCATACTAACGCTCTTTCTAGCTTCCTGACTCCCCGCGGGGTACGCAAATTAGTCGCGTCCAGAACAAAAATGCGCGTGCACGCATCGCTGTCCTTTAGAGCGCTGACCCCATGCGCCCAGTTACGTCCCATTTTTTGGCGGAGCTAAGTTTTTACTTTTGTGTTTTTTT
>DWTO01002559.1:0-13782 GCA_018244755.1 Jemadia pseudognetus
GGTTACAAGTAACGAGGCAAAGTGTCACGGCGTTTTAATATAATCGTGATAAATTCAACAAGTTCAATACGGAAGTGCTCCAGAGTTAATAAAGTTTAAAATAATCATGTAACCGAACAGTCGGTAGGTAGTCGAGTAGGTACTCAATACGGTAAAAGGTTGTAACTAATCCTAGACGGGAGTACTTGCGCAGGTCACATTCGCTCCAGAGACTTCCGCCACATGCAGCGGCGCGGTTACGTGATCGCGTTGCGTAACAGATAGAAAGTCGCCGGCTTTAGCTGCACTCGGACGATGCATAACCACCTATTGGAATCGTAAAATGTAATATATCGCCGCGTCTATCGGCTAGTCGATATCGCGAATAGTAATGTACGCATTGAAATTTATCAGTGCATTAAGTCGGCACGAATCTCGCGGGCGCGTCATACTGTTGCGCGCAACGAGATTAATTCTTTGAAGTACGTATGTATGTACGTAATATTCTTGGTTACTTTTCTAAACGGAAAGAAATATAACGATAGTTCTTTTGTCACGCTAATAAAAAATGTAGGTATTCTTAGTACATAAATATTCACGATTAACAATAAACTCTACGTAATTGATACGGTGAATAAAGATATGAATTACAAGTGAAAGGGTTAGTAAGTAAATATATTGTTTATAGAATAAAAGGTTAATAGTCGCTGTAAAGAATCGTATGTTATTACTCACGCCGGGAATTGCATGCATTACGTAAATACGCGGTTGTAATAGAGAAACGTAGGTGTTTTCATTGTCTAGAGCATTTCCTACTCGATTATGTATTCACGTTATATAAAATGTATATCAGATGTACATAACCCACAATGTAGGTAAATTATTAAAAACGTGCGATTTTTTCAAAACAATTTTGATTTGATTTCTATCGGCCACTTCTCGCAATTCCTACTACTTAGTCTTAAAATAAATCATACTTTATATTACGAAAAGAAATATTAACACAGTTACAAGTAGTGTCCGTACTTAATTGTGTCAATATTGTTGCATGCGGAGTAAAAATCAATTTGGCGTTAAACATATAGTCCGGTATTAAACATAATTTCATATCATATCATCAAACCTTAGAACGTTAACGACCTGATAATTGTTTCTTTTTAATATAATATTATACAATGACGTTACAGAAAATCTTACTTATTATTGTTCGTATAACTAATTGCTCTTTTATTAATTAATAAAAAATTATACATATAAATAAATGTTACTAATTCAAATAAATTTCGTAGCATACAAATCGTTTGCTAAAATAGCATAAGTTCTTTTTATTTAACGAATAATTCGTATGTGTCTACGTCTACGAATCAGATTTAAATGTATTTATTTATATATACAAGTTAGAGATTATAGCGGGCGTCTATAGAACACTTTCATACACATGTATGAAGAAGAAACAATGATTTCGGTCGACGTTGTAAGACACAACGCTAACGTGGTGCCTCTCTACCGCAATCAAGGTGAACGCCAACCTCAAGACGCTGCAGAACTGCTTGACGTCGCTCATGGGCCGGCCCATCACCCTCGAGCAGCTACGGCTGGACGTGGGCCTGGTGGTGGAGAAGATGACGCAGATCACGTGCGTGTTCAGGCGCATCCAGCTTCGGATGGAGGAGTATGTGTGCCTCAAAGTGTACATATTATTGAACCAAGGTCAGTGACTTCTTTGAATTCTTATTCTTTTAATTCTGGTTACGTTCTAGTTTTAATTATGTTTTTATATCCTAAGGAAATTAAATACTACGCTATGCTAGTCATTTCGTAATATCGATTATTGTGAAATAACAATTATTGAATGCATTTAATAGGAAAATATTTTTACACAATTATTTCAGAATTATAGATTAGAAAACCTACCTCGTCGGGATTACGCGCGTTAATTCCCCTTTTTTTATAGACTAGAAATCTTAAAAGGGAATACATTAAAATACACATATACAAATGTACATATATAACTTATGTCTAGGTCATTCATTTGGTAATAATTGTAAATAAAAATAATAAAATAAACTTCTGACACTTTAGTATAATTCGGTATCACAAACGTCAATCGTTGTCCATGTAAATATTGTCGTCCTCTCGAACCTCACACGTACTTCCGATACAAAATTATGTTACATAGTTAACAACGATAACCTTCGGTGATCTTTAATTTAGACTATCTGTGCCTTGTGATTTGGAGCATTTCCTTGTTAATAATATGAAAGACGAATACATCATTAATGTAAACATATTGTTTTTATGTTTTGATTTAATTGAGAATGTAACTGTCATTAGATCGGTACACACGTATTGTTTTTTAAATATCGAAAGGCCATACAGGCAGACGTTCCACATGATGGTATGGGATCACGGTCGCCTGTACACGTTTGTAATATCTTTACACGTTTAAATGGACTTATTAAGGTTTCGTTTGAAGAACTAAAGAGTTCTTTTGATACATGTACGAGTAATATACTTACTCGTACGTAACAATACGTACATATATGTATATAGAAACGATAGATAGGTACCTACCTTTTAAAATTTTAATCTTATGTTCTACTTTTTAAATATAAATCTTATTTAAAACGACCTTTATAATTTTATTTTTGGGCTAATGCCACGGTCTGCCATGCTGGCCAAGTGTGGGTTGGCAAACTTCGCCCCTTAGGGAATGGTTTTCTTACATATTATAACAGCAAGTAACAACAAACGCAGTCCATATTTAGGTACCATTGAAGACGCCTGAAACGGAGAGACTTAAATTTATTATACTACTGTCTTGGTTATCACTGCTTCATGCTTTCACCACATCACAAATATTATCCAGTCAAATCTGTAAATTTTCTTCCATAGAATTCTTAATAATAACAATTTTTTATTTATCGGACACTAATCTGTTCGTCGAAAAATGTAAAGAAAGTAAATTCCAAAAAGGACCCATAATTATCCTGTCTAACTCGCATACCTTAATATAATATCAGCGTATGTCTAGAGGTAGGCGAGTAGACGGACCCTCCAGTGCAGCCATCGCTTCATTACCCTTGCATGTCGCTCGGCTCGGCTCATCCACTTATAGACGTGTCGGGGTGCACCGCCCTGTTCCATCTGGGTCAAACACAATTACGAACTAGGCATTCTGTGTTAAACATTGCACATTTCGCCATTATCTCGAGGACGTAAACGATTTCCGTTTCAAACATATATATTTTTCCCACTTACGAGCTATGTGTGTGAAGTTTTAACACTAAAACTTCTAGCTACCTGCAAATGTATTGTCGATTCTTTGTTCAGATGTTGGATTTTTTTCAAAAACGCCTTACAGAGCCTTGATAAACTTAACGTGACCTGTAATACATGATATCGCAAATGCAATGGATAATTATTTACTTCAATGTATTGATTATTTTCGTTAAGAAATCGCCAGGTTTGATATTCCATAGGTAATATGCGAGGCGAAGTGCATCAACCCCGCTTGATGTAGGTCAGTAACGACGCGCTAGGCATTGTGCGTGACAGGAGCGCGCCGTTATCAATTCTTTTGTTTTTCGCTGACTTTTCTTTTTCATTGAGTACGTTACCAAGCGTTATATCATTTTCGAGCTAGTTTCAACTGGATTATAAACAACAGTTCAATAGTCACATGCCCCATCTTTATTTTTGCATGTAATTATATATAAAGCGCATGGGGAATTAATGTAGATAAAATATACAGAATTATTTCAATGACGAGTTGATGAAGTTATATAGAAGTCACATAATTTATAGTACCGTTATCAACTACTTTGATTGTATTTTTAAAATTATCGCACGTTTTTGTGCCGCCCGAAAAAAATTATAACAATCATGTATTAAAGAGAAAGTCTCTTCCCGTCGAGTCAAATTGAAACGTCGCCAATTCAAAAACAATTGCAATTTGGGAGATTCGTCCAAAGATATGTTAGGGTTGCAACTTGGGTCCTGACTAAAGTGTCTGGATATGTCATATGTACATATGTAGACCGGTTATGAGTTTGAAGCCCATTGGCTATTAACGCTTTGGGCGTACTCTTTTCAGTAATTGTTTTTTATTGTTTATCATTATAGCGAAATAAAATATAAATTTAATATCAAATAGATCAAAAGTACGAACTTCACATCTTACTTCAAATATTTAGTTTTTAGGTACACTCTGGACTGTAATGTAAACATTTAAAAAATTGATAACCCTAATGAGTTGGGAAGCGACAACGCGGCAGTAAAGATCTCGTTAATATTTATTATGATTTATGGCACAAGTAACCCAGTTGCAGGAGGCGGGCAGTTGCCACTTCGATTAGGACCAACATTGGGACATTCTGATAATAATTTCACTCAAGGACTTCACTTCGAGTGCGCACTCGGGATAGCGAATCACGCTTACCGTCTTCGTGTCTTATCACAGCCGTAACATATGTACAACATGCGTGTTCCAGACTAGCTTTGCAGTTCTAGTAAGCGTTTCGTCTATTAATAAATTAATATTTGAAAATAAATTATCTTTTAAAGCCGACAACTATAATTTGTATCCAAATCGCTTGTATACTATTTTATAGATATACCGTACCTAAGATTTAAAACTTTGTTTCTTAAATGTGTAACTGAAACGTTAATAAGAAATGTTTGTTTTTATTTTTAGCAGTGTTTTCTTTTCCAAGGTTCAAGTAACCTTAAACGAGAACTGTTTAGCTGTTTTTACGTAAAAACCGGAAATACCTACATAAATATTGAGTAACCTAAAATATTAAAGTATATGTCAACGTAGTTTAAAACAATTAAGGTAAAGTAATTTGAAATAATTAAAGAAAACAGTATTGTATTTACGCGGTGCGTGTTTGAATCTTTATTTTTACAACTCGAATCAATGAGTACTGAACAATTCACATTTGTATACTCAGTATACTGTATCTGTATATTTAATACACAGTGTACAGTCGTGCACACATCGGCAGTTCTAGTTCGAATCATCGTAAAATGTGAAACTGCGTGCGCGCAAAGTATGGAAACTATGGCATCCTGTGTTATCGTGCGGCATAAAGTGGGTCACTTCACTGTTTGAAAATTATTTTCACCGCTCGCATACAATTACTACGCAGTTCATGAAACTACTTACGCACTGTAGGTACCTGTACGTAGCGCAGTGTGATTAGATGAGTATAGTAATATTTCTTACGCTGTACGTTACATGTTCACACAATATAATCAACGCGATTATAGTACATTATTTTTATTTTTAATACTTTATTTTTCAGTCAAGAAACATTTTAATGAATACATAAAAGAGGTAGGTAACATTGAAACAAGTGTATTTATATGGTCAAGCCAGCCTTACGGGTTAGGCAGATTTATTCTTATAGAACTGACGTGTTTCATCTACATACATTCATCACTCTCCTCATATATATACTCTGGTTTCGGAGACATCTGGCTCCCACACCAGACGCCATTATCTTGTATTGCACTATAATTAATTTCTATTAGTCTTCGATTAATACACAGTACATAAAAATGGTAGTAGTGACACTTTTGGTATTATAAAGCTGAGAATACACTGGCGAAAGTAACGTATAATGCTACAATCCGACATTCTACACCACAAGTGTCGCGGTGAAATGGAAAGCGTTTGCGCAACCGCTCAACCTCGTGCGCGTGCGAGCGGGATGGAAACAGTACATACACAGAAACGTGTTACAAAGTATACAGGAATTATTTTAGTGTATTTAATAGAATTACTTGGTTGGGAAGTTTTTACTAAAAATGTTGTTTTATTGCTTGATTTAATAAGCTCTCGTAGAAAAATACTATGATTATTATTTCATATGTGTTTTGATCTTAGGTCTATGGATTTAATTATGTCGAGAAATTTGTATGATACTGTTAAGTAATTGTAGAATAGCATGTTAAATGTTCAACGTGGGATGCAAGCATTATAAGGGTATTATTTTTATCGTATTCCACATTATTGATTGGCTTAAAACAGATTCGTGAGCTACTTTGAAATTCGCCGTGTAATATACATATGTGTCGGAGTGCACTAAGCGAATATTGTATGAAAAAATAAAAAAAAATCCAATCATACAGTGTTTATTTATCTAGTATGTGCGTTTGATGTTCAACGACTAACGTGTTGACAGAGGTTTCAAACGTTAACTTTTGCACGCGGACCCGTGCCATAGCTGGAACAACGCGTTGAAAACAAAACGCTATTGTGAGCGAAGATTTATCACCGTAACGAACGGACGGCGGTGTCGCGCAACCGTCGTATAATAGCTGCGTTACGTCAGCCCCAACGGGACAGCATTTCACTCTCGGCGAAAAGCGCGATGCGGAAGCGAACTTTCTCTTTTGCAACCATCGCTCTGCGGCGAAAAAACACGCGCGCTAGACCCGGCGCGACTTGTCGCTGTACTTACGTAACATGATACACAGCCGTTCCGTGTGATCGTGTGCACGGGTGCTAAGATGTCGTCTACCGACGCAAGTTCGCGCCTATAGCTGGTACGTTAAAACTGAAGTAATAAATAGTCAAAGTGTGTTATCGACGGTCGTACTTATCAGCAACGCACACTTCAGTTTAAACAAGGTCATAAAAAAAGAACAGGAAACGTTGTACAAATAAAAGCAGAAAAATAGAACAAATGAATGTATTGGTATATTAAATTCATCTGGGCAGTTTTACGAGCAATTACAAAAAGGCATGTTAAAGAGTAAAACGTAACTGCAATAAATACGTACACGAATCATTCGCGCACAATACCGTAAAAGAACGCACGCGCAAGAAAGAGATAGATATAGCGAGTGAGGACGCGAGCGCGAGCGGAGGTCAACGGCTAGCCGCGGTCGTTGCCCCGCTATCGGAGTGACCTACTGAGCGCGTGACGTCATCATCGTACCGCACGTTCTATGGCATTGGTGGCTTGCCGCCTCTCAGCGCCATCTAGAGGCGAGTAGAAATAACAATCTACGCGTCATTACCAACCATCTTGTAACATTACACTACATTTTTACTCGTAGGATTAGAATTGTATATTTCTGATTTACAAGGACTGTTGATTTTTCCAAATAGGAATATTTGCAACTTACATTTCCGTTTTGTTTCGTTTTCATGTATGTAATAAATAAATCGTATCAACGCTGCTTTAATTTCAAAACTAGAACTACATAGAAATATGTAATATTTAGGGATTAAAATCTAGCAAAAGTACTAAATAAGTGCATTTTTTTTGATTTTATCTTTTACTTTTAAAACATGATACATTATATATATTATAAAACATAAAATACCTTTATTCAACAACAAATAATATACATATGTCTAGAATTTAACCAATATCTTCTTTCTACAGAGGTGGAGCTGGAGAGTATTCAGGATCGGTACGTCCAGGTACTTCGGAGCTACTTGGAGCACGCCGCTCCCCACCACCCTGGCCGTCTCCAAGAGCTTTTCGCTAGGATACCAGAAGTAAGATAATAATCAAAATAAGTATAAATACAAAAGTTTAAAGACACATCAGACCAAGGAGTGTAAAATTGTCGGGTTTCATATTTTTTTAAAAATATATGCAAACAGAAAATGATCTAATAAAATTGTGTAGATGAAAGCAATGACACATTCCGTTGTAATTTTCCTAAAGGTGTTCGTTTAATTTCAATCATTCAATTGCTAACTAAATTTTCCAGATCCAGGCAGCAGCAAACTTGCTGCTGGAGAGCAAGATGTTCTACGTGCCGTTCGTGCTGAACTCCGCCGAGATCAGATAGTATATGGCCCGACTGGGCGTCTAGTTTTCAATGTACGAACCTTGGTCGCCGCGCCTTCGCCGCACCATCGTCATTTAAACGCCCAGTCAGTGTTCCATTAATCAAGAGTTCGTACATAATCCCACATAGATGCTGGGCAGTGACAATAAACATTAAAAAAGCGCAGGCTTCGATCTCCCTCCAGAGCCGGCCCGCGCGCCGCGGCCGAGCGACAGTGACAGTGCGTGAACGTTCCGCGACACACAGGAGTGTCGCAACGAGTGATAATTGATTATGAGTATCTGAACCGCGCGCGGAGTGCGGTTATATGAATCGATGTGTGTATTGATTTGTTGTTTATTAGAGGAATTAAAACGTCCCAATTGACAGACTGATTTATTATTAAATAGCTATTATTTAATAGGGACTTGGATGCGTGTTTTATACGTGGTAGTGTATACTACATAGTTTTAAATAGTATAAATATATATATTTAATATAATTATGTTCATATTTAAAATTTGTCAGTCGGAGATCGCATAATATATTATTTCTGTAAATATAGAATTATACAAGTTAGATAATAGCGTAAGTCGTTGTTTTAGACAGAATTGTTTCTTGTAAATGAAATATTGCTGTTTTAGTTTGCATTTTATATAGTCTAGGATTAACCGGTAGGCTAATACTGGGTGTGTAATATGGAAGAGTTTTAATTTAATTTTATATGACTTGTTCTTAGTATAATTAGCACTAAGTACCTATTCTCAGTGTTTACCAAGACTGCTTGTATACAACTCTACTGTTTATACACTAACTTAATATACCGCGGTTTCCCGCGTGTCTCTTGTAGTCACAACTTATGCATTTTTATTGCCAATATTTCCAATAACCCTTGTGCATATTTATGTACATTATGTTCTAAACATTTCACTTCTCTTTATTCTGGTCTGTGTAGCTGTAAGTTACCGGTGGGACAATGCGTGTTCTCTGCCTGAGTGTCCGTTCCGACGTCATAGTAAGTGCGAATTTACACTTAAAGAGTTACACTTTCAGCATAGATCTTGATCCGTCATATTGTGACTGTAATATAAATTTATGAAATATAAAAAAATACAAGCTGGTGGCTGGAATACGCGTCGTGTAATCGCACATGCAAGTGGTGTTCATTTTTTGTACAGGTGCTTTGAAGATTTCGAGATACTTCGCTTCCTTTGATGTGTTCAGACGAAATGATGCTCAACGCTTATATCATTTGCACGTTTTCGTTATGTATAGTCGCGCAAAATTTCCAAAACAATTGACGAAAATCGTTCATATTACCGTTTCGTTTACGCATCTTTCTAATAGGATATTTAGTCATTTTAAAGAGTTAAAAATAAAACACGTCAAACGTTGAAAACATGATAGGTACCACGAACAACCATGCCATTTTTCATGAACGTTTAATTTAGAATCCCTAGTATCCAGATATTAAAACCAAATTTTATTTAAGCTTCATTAATTTCAAAATCTTTTCTGCCACAGAACCCAACTTACATTTAGCACCTGTATTCTGAATAATGCGCTTCAATTGGGTGAAATATTTAAGAAAAAATTGACGACCTCTAGGATCAGTTACATAAAATATGAACTTAATATTACTCTTTGAACGCCGATACATTTAAATAATTATATATTATTATCACTACTTTACATATTACCCCGATCCTAATAAGTCAATTAAACAAAATATCCAGCCCCTTACAAACAACGTACCCACATGATATTCTATAATTCTTCTCATTTTATTCACGTACGAATTACGTAGGTTCTACGTAATTCGTATGTGAATGAAATGTCATTAACATTTCAAACTACTGTCATTTCATTAGCTATCACATTAACTAATTTAACACCTGATAAGTACATAGCATCATATAGACATATAATTTACATATATTATTATAATCATCGTCATTATTCGCATAGTCAGTACTAATATTAAAATTCAATAGCATATAGACAATCTTTTCTAATATCACACTAAGAGCTAACTTCGACTAACACTGTCAGTGATCACTGCCCGTATAATTAATGTTATTTGCCGTTACGGATAATAAAAGTCGTATTAATTATTGTAATGTTATATTGTAAAATTGTAATAAACGTTCCAGCAACGGTGAACAGTTACCATTAGATGTAGTGGAGGCGATGTACGCCGTATTAAACTTAAGTAATTACAACCAAAAAGTTCGTTCTAAGGACTTAGGTTCTAGGTAATAATATTTTATGCCTTAAATCAAGTCGAAATATGTCAATGTCGTGAACGCGCGTAAACGCAATCTGACACTGGTCTACTTTATACTAATCCTTTAGATGTTTATAAATAATTTACAAATTACTTTAAAAACAGTGTCCGAGTTTAGCGTTTTACGAAACAGAACATAAAATCTGAAGAGATCTCTAGCGACTTGAAGGCATATTTCAGATTCACGTGACACTGTCAGCACGATCGATTGCGACGTGTCAATTTGATATAATAACAATATAAACAAAACACTTAATCGTATACCGAAAACGTAAGCTAAGTATGAGACAACAAACTGAATTCGTTATCAAACCACGGCTAGGCACTAACATAACCGTCACAAACGTATACAGAATTTAAGCAACACTTACCACATCCGCAGTTGGGTGTAACATGTAGTTTACGTAAAGTAGATACACGAAATGAAGAATTGCAAATATTTTGCAATTATATAAATCCTGTTACCTGAATGAGTGACACACGTCCGTTCCTCATCTCGTTACCATTAGTTAAGTATTAGCCGATATTGTGTTTTATACATTGTAATATGTAATTAGTTCGAATACAACCAGTTACGATACTGCCATCAAATGCCTAATTAGTTTTGCGAATAATTACGTTACGTTACTACTATGCGTCTGTTTTTAATTTAATATATTACGAGAAATTATTAGTTAATTGTGATAAACAGTGATAGGACATTTGTAAGGTTCGCGTGGCCCGATCTCGGGACGCGCCAGTCGCGACTCCGCGTCGTACGGTAGCTATTCGTCTCACGATCCACAATACTAGCGGAACCTTCCAACAATTGGGTATTTACACATATTTATTTATTCACTTTTATCTAACTTAAATTATAATTAATTAGTTTTTAAAGACGCCATCAGAACGACGGCGTTAAATCTAAAGTCTGAGGTAAAGATGCCTTTATAGATTTTTAAACTTGTAATGACGGAATCGTAAATATAACTTAGTCGCGAATCGTGCATCGTTCTACTAATATGTTAACGTATCTATGTGTATGTAAGTAATATTGACACTTATTTTGTTAGTAGCGTAGAGTACCTACAGTTAAGGCGAAACTAACGGAAGTGTATCAAACGGAAACTAGGATTGTAAGAAATGTTATTGGCGTTGTACAAAGGGATAATATTGTTAGTAAATAAACAATGAAATTGGCGCATTACTGGCGAGTACCTTATTAGAATAGTACACGGAAAGTCCACAGAGGCTATACATTGTTAATTAATGTAAATATACGTCATATAATATGGCCATTTTCTTTTCGTTGCTTTCTTTTACACTGAAATGTTTCTCACCTTCGACATTTCGAATGGAACCCTGCATTTTATGTAAACCTTAATAACCTGTTCAATGACTTATCGGCCGTAAAAGGGAAATGTATCCGCTTGCTGTATAGATTTTGTTCACTTATTTATACGAGAAATTTACGGCAATGCCATACCAAGATTCAATGTTGTAGACACCAGTTTTCTTATCTCCTTTCAATATTATGAAAAATTTCCATTGACAACACGCTAACATAATATTCATTCATGTAACGTCATGTATATTTGTAAGAGAAAGTATTATACACTACGCATTACCTAGACGGACAAATCTTACCGAGTTGAACCAAGCCGATTGTCGTCTACTTGGTAATGTCGCGGAAATATTTTGACTGATATAATAAATATTAGTAATAAAAATGTTAATATATTTGTAAGAATACAAACGAAAAAAAACTTAATGCATTTCACACTTTCTTTACAGTCCATAAGTGGATAGTTAGTTACATCTAATGAGATATTGTGACGTAATATTTTTCACGTTCTTAGCATAAGGTTTGTTGTGTATAAAACTAGTGTCTCGTGTACTTCGGATAATGGAGGGTTATAGCTATGTACATTGGACATGTGTTAAAATAGTTACGAATCGAGTGTAAATCCGTAAGAGATATAATATATTTGGAAACGTTGACGTATGTATGTTTGTTGTATGTATGTTTGTAATTACACGTCACAGATGGTTATTTGAACTCTAAGTATATAAATATATACATATGTATCTATATTAGATATTTATACTTCAAGTTATACTTACCACATGTTTTATTCGATTATTATCGATAAAATGATCGTTCTCATGACGGTTATACAAGCAAACACGTTTCGCTTTTCATGCTAAAGTGATTTTCAAATGTCTATGATTCCTTTATGATTAATATTGTTTGAAACAAAAATAGAACTTAAGAGGCCGTCGCATTTGTTTCACCGCGCAGACATCGGACACGACAGCATTTTAAACGTGTTTAATGTTTCACTTGAGAGTTCAATATGGTTGAGTGTGCGTATTCAATATATATATATAGTTGGGCTCGCTCAATTTCAAGACTTATCGCTTTCTGATCTAGCGTTATACTTTTAAGTATTACGATCCCTAGGGTTCTATGTTTAAATGTAGCAAGTCACATTAGTTGCTGGTTGCTGAACTGTTCTCGATGGATAAAAGGCTGTTGTTATAATTCGACCAAGTTAAGATACACAATGACTGTTAGTAGTGTTTAATGTGTCTGATGATTGTATCGTGTTTGCGTCTCGTTCGAGTGGTGCGCCGTGAGTTAGTCAATCGATTGTGTACTGGTTTGCCAAGAGAAGTTACCTACAGTTGTGTTTAGTTAGCGATGCATAACGTGTTTGTACTTTAATTTGTTTTTTAGTTGTACTCTTGGAAATCAATGGTTAATAACTTAAGAAAATACATTGTATGTGAAATATTCAGCGCTTTTATTTTTTTACTGTCCCAATTTTGTGTTATATACCTACGTATTGTGTGCGATATATTATATCCCTCGAATATAGTAGTTACCTACGAAGTCAGTAAGAGTCTTTGATAGACTCGTTATTATTGTTTGATTTATGTAAGTAAAATATTACATACTGATACATATAAACAATTTACTTATTTGCTAAAATCTTAACAATACATTATATAATTAATGTACGTATTTAATTCATTCATTAAAAGTGTGGACTAAAATGGAAATTAAACCAAAAGAAAATAAAGATTTTGGCCGTCGTTTTTCTTTTCTGTCCATCTATCCATAAAGTTGTATCCCAGTGTCGTAGCTTTTGTGTCTGCCCCGGGCTACAACTTTAAGGGGCGGCAAAATAGATTTAGTCGTTGAGGTTCTCATAAGGCCTATCATATATAGACTTTGAACAAGGTAACAGTAGTTTTTCTTTTTTTGGTCGACGAAATTGACATAGGCACTTTTTAAGGGGGCGGCAACATTTACGTCTACCCCGGGCGCCAACATTTTCTTCCGCCCGGGGCGTCGAAACTAACGCTAGGCCACTGTTCTATCCTTATCTAAAGTTGAGTTTAAAACTTGACCTAGATCTCACGTCCTTCCTTACACTCACTATTACTTTTGTATGTGAATTTTGATTAAAAAATTAACAGAAAATTTAAAGTGTTAACAGTGCCATCTTTTATTTAAAAGCATAAAAGTTAACGTCCTAGGTTCGGGGTTATATTTTTAAACTTAAATAAAATAATGCACAGTACGTAATAATATTAAATTTATTAACATTGTTATGTAAGTCATGATGATTTCTGAAAAACTTTAATACTTTCATAGTAATTGAGCTTGAGTTGTCTTTTGGGAATGTGTATATGCTAAGATCGGGAGGGCACACGTCTGAAGTGCAGTCACG
>DWTO01002560.1:0-13781 GCA_018244755.1 Jemadia pseudognetus
GTGATTGTTACTTATATATTATTTATTTAATAACAAAATTCTCATCTCAAAAATACGACAGCCGTGATAAATATGCTAGTAAAATAATATAAAAATTGCTATTAATATTCTCAAACATTTAGAAGAACGCATAGATCACATCACGTATAGTCACATCCTAACATCGTTGTTTCTTTGTTGCAATACTAAATATTCTTTACCTCAAATAATTTGTTTCTCATAGAAGGATTTTGTAAACCAATCATCTGTGATATTATGAATTTTACGGTTAATTACATAGATGTGGTATACAATTATACAATCAAAATCTAATCAGATCATTTGCCGTGGCAATTTGCATATGCTACGTGTCATAGATTATTCATACTACGTAAAATACTGCTTAACTGGGAATGAAAAGCATTGTCTACACTCTATTATAAGTGCCAAATGTGGGTTGGTACCTAAGCATTATATTATACGCCTTGGACGATATGTAGAAATTTTGTTGCAGTTATGCATTATAATCGTCATTATCATCATGAAAGCTTAATAGTTAACGTTGGCTCATGTTGTTTTTATTATAACAGAAAGCAATAACATTACAAGATAAATTCATTAATGATGTCTAGTATTCATTTGAGGGTTCCGGGTATAAACGTATCGGACCTTAAGGCGGACGGGATTTCAGATACCGAGTTAGATGATAAATTTTAATGTGATAATCTACTGTTATCTAATGTTTTAGTACCTTTAATGGATAACAGATGGAAAGTTTTATGTATCTTGATTATTTCTACAACAACGAAACATTGAATTTTGATGGTTAATTAGGGGATATTAATTGAAATCAGCTAACAATATAAACATATTGGTTATAAGAAAATATTTATGCAAACTCTAAACAAAACTCTGTGGAACTTGCAAAATATTGGCTTTTAATTATAAAATTTATTCGCAACGAAATATAATATGTTGTTCGAAAAGATCAAAATTAGTCCGTCGCGGTATTTTCCATTCGCGTTCATCAATATTTGTTCACTCCTATATCGAATTTCGCTCGATATTTCAATCCATGTTCTTGTTAACGTAAACGTGGCTCGAGCATTAAAAAAATTGTCTTTGTCATCGTCTACGAATGTACGTTACATACGTAATGATGGATATTCACACAAAACAAGTAAACAAATTGTTTGGATACAGTCGAAATGCGTCGAATGATT
The DNA here is from genome assembly GCA_018244755.1 of Jemadia pseudognetus. Classification (NCBI taxonomy): domain Eukaryota; kingdom Metazoa; phylum Arthropoda; class Insecta; order Lepidoptera; family Hesperiidae; genus Jemadia; species Jemadia pseudognetus. The sequence goes on from DWTO01002560.1 coordinate 1,203, forward strand.
TGATATAGAGCTCTATATTCTCAGAGCATCTTGTTATCAATTCACTGTGGAATGTAGGCTTTTCTTAATGTTCGGATACCTCTCTTGCCCTTTATGGTACGTAATTTTTCTCTGATGCATCTCATGGTCATCATGATGGTCACCTAGGCGGATGACGTTCCATATTCATGGGAGGTCTGTCGAATAGTGGACTGATACACGATAATGATGACCTGTAATTATATTCTGTTATTAAGCCTCACATTATAACGTAATCCTTGAGCTGGCTACCATTTTTATTCAAATCACGAGCTATCACAAAAAAGCACATACTAAATATGTCAAACGAGCGTAAAAAATTTGTGGGTAAATAGGAGTAAATATGGACGACACGCACGGAGGCGCTTAATTTTACATTTCAATCATTTTCATGTTCTATATATTTAAATTTATGTTCAGTTTTGATACGCCATTGTACAATATTTTTTTTTGTTATATTATTCGTCTATTTTTTTTTCTGTGTACAAAATTGTTAAATATAACATTATCATCAACATGATCGCATCATTATCTTGCGTTCTTTGCGTGTTTTGAAAGTTGACGGTTCTCGAAGCATTCTCCATTCTGGTGCAGAACGATTTTTTTGTGAAGGTTTATTTATTTTAGATCAACTGATGAAATTTTCTTGATCGCCGTTTTTATTACTTCAGAAAAAGCATCCAGGTATACTTTAAAAAGTGTTAATATAAGGATTACGCGTTAGGCCAGCGTGGCGTATAGCATTATCGTTACTTATTCAGAGACTCAGGGACTCGTGTCCAACAGTGGGACGATAAAAGTAGTTGATAACGACGCTGTTTTCAAAGCCAATACAACAGAACGAACCGCAAAACTACAAAAAAAACCATGCCATCTTAAAAATCAAATTGTAACAAGAAAATATAAGTGGCATTCTAAAATATACATAGCATTTAGAATTTATAGCGTAATGTAACTATTACGCTATAAATTCTGAATTCTAGGTCGCAAAGTGCGTAAGAAATTATTGTTACAGACAAATCCAAGAACAACGCCATGTATTTCAATAACCGTGAACTTGCCAAGCCTAAGTGTGACCGTCCACGGCCTTTGACCGCCGATCTTCATAAAAATTTTCAATATCCGTTTATACCTCTCCTCTATCGTTTATAACTATTTCGCCTCGTTTGGGCGAAAACGCTTGTAAGCGAAAACTTCAGCTTATAGAAACGAGGAATTCTACAAAGAGTTTGTTCCCTGGCCTTGTTGGCGCGATATTAATATTTTTATACATGCGTACATGAAAAAAAAGACATACGTACATGTACACACATTCGTATAATAATTACAGTCAATATGGCAGAAAATTTTATAACTCAATGATAACATAGTGGTCTAGATTTGAACTTCCCACTGCGGAAGTACGGATTTCATATCTTGATCCGCCTACAACAATGGTACAAAGTTTATTTTTGTTAAAATATTAAATCACGTTGTATCATAGAGAATAATAATATTTTAACGATCGTAAGGACGCACACACTTCTGTTTTCAATAAGGTACTCGTATTTCAGGGCGTTTGAAGTGTATCAGCCCGTAACTGGCTGGCGTGACATACTATGAGATGAGATCCCTATTCAACAATGGAATGGACGCAGGGCTAAAGATGAAGTTACAGAGTTTGCATTATTATATCTCTCTTTACAGGGTTTGTTATAACAGCACGCTAACACGTGTTAATATGTCTTAATTCTCAGAATTGGCGTACCTGCAAATTATCACAGTATATTTTTAGCCCCACCTAAAATCTGTCAGCTACACACCAGCTTAGACCTCGCTATCTTTATAATTCAAAAATATCCTTTTGTACCAGACATAGTAAATAAAGCGCTAGACCCGCTATATTTCGGACTGAATAGTGTGGTCAGTAGCGTATTAAACATTCATTTCTCCTTAGCAGGGAGAACTTTGAGGGGTCGCGTATAAGCGACTACAAAAAGCTTCGGTCCTTTCTTTGATCATATATAGATGGGTATTCCTACATCATTTGCAGCATTTAACACAGGTGGCATGTATACTCAATGGATACGTGAACAAAAAGAAAAATGTTAAATTTTTTATCAACTTTACAAAAAGTAACATTTCAAGGAAATTAATTTACAAAAAGCAACGTGCGTAAAGTCGGAAATCGTACAACCTTCGATATTAAAAGACGTTGTTTTTTTATCATCACAAAAAAGCTTTTGGGAGCTTTCGTTACGCCCCTCAAGTATGAGGAAAAGCGTCTGTGAGAATTCGTTTGTGCTTACATGGAAGCTTTCTTATGCTAAAAATGTAAGGGAAAGGTTCAGAGAACATATAATGAAACCAATCACATACATAATCTTTGGTATGCAATGCGTATCGCTATTTGTTGATTTTGTTAAAATGTTCGAGATTTTTATAAAATTTTCAAATGAACAAGACACTGATAAAGTTTACCATTGTAAATGTTGATTGGGTTCTGGAGATAAAATATTTTAATATAATACTATAATGTATAATTTAGAACACTTTTATTTTGCTATTGTAGTCGAAAAAATTAAAAGTGTATTACATCAATATTAAATACCTAAGATACCTTCTCTTTGTTATTACAAAATTAAAAGGTACCCAAATATAAGTCTGAAATTGGAAAGTTCCCAAATTTATAATCACGACTTTCGTAAAATACGACGCTCCCGCTACAATAACTACAGAATAAAATAGAAATCAAACTTATTGCAGTGACATTTGCTATATACGAGTACGTTTATACAGCTACAGTGTAATTGATACTCGACACGTTGTTATAGCTTTCCATAATGGCGATTCAATTTTCCCTTTAATAATATTCATAGAGAGAAATTTTAAGCTGTTTTGTTTAAAGGTTACCTATATTTGAGAATTATACTCGGCCTTCGCCTTCTAGACCTTCACACTACACTGTTATTTGGTGACCGGATTCATAGAAGTTATGTCGGTAACCTTTGTACATCTATTATATTACCGTTGCAAATTCTGTCGTATACTGGAATACCGAACATAGCTCCGCTCATAGCACGGCTTGCGTCTTGGAGATATTTGGTTTACAACTGTATCTGACTCTATTACTATTCAATTTTACAACACACAAAGTTCCCACGTAATTTCTGCGGCCATTTTTCGTCGTTTCGTCAAAGTTCAAATACGACCTTTCGAAGGTCACGCAGGATTGAACGGGAAGACCCTAATATACCACTTAGGAGAAAAAATACTCTCACGATAGTGTCCTTCGGTGTATTTCTCCGTAAAATTGAATTATCCACACTTTTGGTACTAAACCCTATATTCGATCTTGTATTAGGTGAACATATTCGAACTCTATTTCTCGTAAAATAAATAGCGGCGTCTTATTTTATGTTGGTTTGTCAACATTTGTCCGCCTTTATATTGCTTATGATAATAAGTTCTATCTCACGCGATAAAGTTAGGACATGGAAATGAGCGAATGGTAAGGGAATACTTGGAACGCTCTTTTTTACGAATCATTCTTATACGTACAATATATCAATTGTTTTATGGAACGATCAAGTTGTATTCATTTTTTATACGATAGTATCTCCTTTGCATCTGGTCTATAAATTAAGGGATCAGAATTATTAAATAAAAGCATCGAAGAACCATCACAATGAAGCATTGTTAGTACTTCAATTTAATATAAAGCTTTATTTCACCTTGTATAAAATAGTATATAAACATAATCCTTAATCATATTTCGTCCTTGAATACATGTACATGTATAATGTACATCAGGAACGGCATAATTTATTGCTTCCATTACTAAACCTAACCCTTACCAGCATGTAATTATTATTAGTGTTACCATCATGATGATCACCTACCATATTGATCATAGTGATCATCATGATGGTAACACTGATATGTTACCATCATGATGATCACCTACCAACCCTTTTATTGTCCCCGCGTTGGACATTAACATTTTCTTTAAATGAGAAAGTGTAAGGCAAAAATCTATTATAACGATTACTTTTAATATTTTATCTTAAAATAGCTTTAAACATAATTTGTTAATTCAGAAGTTACAGTGTGGGAGGCTCAATCTAAATAAGGATTTAGGTTGGGCCATACTAGATTATTAATTATTGTCCTTAACACGCCCGCCTGTAATATAATTACGGTACCTAAAAATGATACCTAATGTAATATAATAACCTATAATTATACAAGTCGCAATGATACAATATCCGAAAACGCAGGAATATTCCCTACGGTGCATAAAACAAACATACTCTAAAATAATCAGTCTATAAAATCTTATATATTGCAAAATCTTTAAGTTTATTTACCGTTTTATTTTATAGACGCTTAAAATTTAAATAATATTGAGCCTGGTGAGTTTGAAAAATATTGAGCTTTAAGGTTTAGTATAATAATAAAATCACAGAAATGCCAATGAATTCACTATCAAGATGATTCACTTTAGAAATCGAAGACAATATGTTTTTTTTAATATGTTAACGAAGCTGACAACGTGATAAATGCTAAGGTCTGAAAATCACAATATTTTATATGATAATGATTAAACGAATTTGTATGAATATATGTATAGATTGAAACTACGAAGCGAAGCTTGCATGCTTTAGTTTCAAAAGCAGTAAAGGACTTGTAAAACTAGTCTATTTTGTAACTAATTTAATATATTTTTTTATTAATTCCATTTATATTGTATCTCTCCATTTATCCACAAGCCGCAACCCTTATCAGATCCGCGCATACAATTCGCATTACCAGTATCATATAATGGACTTTAATGTTTAGTTGCACTGTGTTTTCTGGTTCGCTGGTTTGGAAAATAATTGTTTGCTAACAATGAAGGATGGTATGAGTGCTCTCACTGGGATGAGAGCCGAGATCTTCTTTTGATGTTACGTATTTCGTATCGCGTATACCTACTTTAGTTCGCACATAAAACTAAATCTTGCCAACTGGCAGATAATGTAAAATGTTTTAAATTTGCGCCTGTAAAGTAAAAACAAATTTGTGTTTGGATTTAAATTCAGTCATGTTTTAGTTTGAATACGAGTACAAGTATCTGCAGGGTAACGAGTTTTAAATAGCTTTAGTTACCTTATACCTTTAGCGGCTCCATTTATATGTATATTAATACATATGAATTTCATAAAAAAATGAAATTCATCCGTGTTAGAGCGGAGAAAGAATACATCTGCCGACTTCATTCCGTGATACCAGAGTATCCTAAGAGGCGAAAACTCAACGCTCGCAAATCGCGGTATGGCGCGGACTGCCTAAATGCCGGATATGTTGGAAGTAGTACTGCATACAGAGAAATAATCAGTACGTATATAATCTCTCACTCTACTCTCGTCAACAAAGCCATAACTATATATAAGGATGAAACGAGTTAACAGTTTTTTTGCGAATCCGAACAACATACGCGAAAAAACCTTTCGCGCACGTTCGTTAGGTCTATAATTTGTACTTGCCCGAGTTTTTGTTAGAACGCCCCCAGTTTACGAAAACTCACAAATCCATTACGGTTCCACATCGCTACGGGTCTTATTTATTTGGACTAAAATTCAGTATTTATAGACCTATGTTTTGCTTACTTGTAAAGGAGACTTAATAGACATTTTTGTTGTTGGCTAATATTTAAGTCGCGCGAGCATTGTAACATAAATTTGTATTCTCAATAAGATAAAATGGGCCTAAGTTATTATGTGGGTTAATTTTGCTTGACCCCTCATTGTATTCTACGAGGTGAAGGTTTAGTTTTTTATTGGTTTTTATTAGTTTTATTTATGAATACCTAAGTTGAATAACTAATTAACCTAATATGAATATATTATTGCTGACTCACTTTAAAGTGTTGCACTTATGTCGTTGGTAGATCTTAACCGATATATGTAGGTATGTCTGTCAATTTTTGCTTTTGCTTCCTCTGTAATTTACCTTTGTAATGACATATATTTTGATATAAGACGAAAATGTATAATAAATAGAACAAATTCATACAAGATACATATTTACATTAAGGCCCCCTTGCTTTTTACAGTAGGAGCATACATATCTACTGTATTTTTAATAATGTGTGCATGTTTATATAACTGTCTATGCGATTATTTGAACTATAACTATTTATTTTTTCTTTTGATTTAAGCACAGGAGCTCCTATAATTATACCATTGCCCTATTTTTTATTTGATTCGGTGCGTTAAAAAACATACTCATTTAAACACTGCTCATAATATTAACTGATAATTTCAATAACCTTTATAGAAATGTATCGATATAACCAACCAATATTGAAGTATAATCATGGAAATTATCAAATTGATTAACGTACCAACCGAACAATTGGCAGCTGGCGAAATTATCAATTAATCATTTAAATTGTTCGATAATTCGTTTTATTTTCGTTGTTCGATATCGGTATTTTCAATTACGGTTTGATTTAGAGTTGGTACGATTTCATTTTAAAATTCAATGTAATGACCGTTAAAATAGTCCAATTGGACAATATTTATTCACATAATAATAATATATATTTGATCAATTTTATGGTACCATTTAATGGATTGTAGCGAAATATATATAAATTGGCGTGAAGCGAAAATATTTTCAACTCCTAATTCTTTCTTTAAACGCTACCAAAGATTCGATGTAAAAAAAACCAATATTTATTTCAGACAAAATCAGGTAAATATTATTTTTTTGCAGAGGACGTGTTTAATTTCACTTTCTCATTAAAAAATTATTGCAACAAACTTAAAACCAAATAATAATGTCAAATATAGGTGTAACTAACTTTAAAGCATATTATGAATTTTTATTGAAGATTCTACACTTGAAAATTTTAATGTATCAGAAGCATTTATGAGATATCCTAACTTGGAATACAAACGTATGTTACAGTCATCATTAAATATGAATAAGCTAGTTACTTCAGCTGACAGTTTTCAGCAGCACAGATCCCAGAGCCACATGAAATGTCTCTCACATAAATGTCATTAACACAAACACATCCCATTAATTAGGCCGGAGCAAATACGAGAGTGTACACAAATTAATATTAATACAATGTGTAATTAGAGTATCTCGTTGTCTATTCCGTGTGACGTTGTTCTGTGGTGACTAAAAATATTACTCGTCGAGTGGATATTATGAAATTGTTAGTTTTAATTAACGAATTGCTATGTGATAAATTATATTAATTCGTTAATAATATAAGTGATTGTTTTAGAGAAATAAAATGTTCATTAAGTGTTCTTTATCATGTACATCGGATATAGCTATGTCCGATGTAAAATAACAGCTGTTATTGACATCGATATTGAACAAGAAGAAAAAGGCAGCAAACAACTTGGCATAGGCCGTAATCTGTATTTACGGACCTCGTTTCCGCTTATTTTAAAAGTGAAATAATGTATTGTCTCAAATTTTTCAATCGCCCCGACAAACGAGATAAGCCCCATTATCCTCACTACAATTTAACTGATAATGTACATATTTGATATATCCATCATATACTAAGCGAGATAGCGCCGAAACGTGGCCATGTTTATCTTAAAGGATGATGTTACAATAAAAAGATATTACGTTGAAAGCAATTGTCTTGTTATAAGTTATATGTAAAATGGGTAAGCCAACCCAATATAATATGTATTATACTCGTATCGTGGCCTTAAGAGTATTAGTCACGCACAAAGGTTATAATTATTACATATATTGATATACTGTTATTAACACATTAGTTATTAACTTATAAATACTATATATATATCTGGACAATAATTTAGACATAATCCCTTTTTCGACTTGAACAAAATTCAAATAATATGACTATGTACAAGGTATATAAATGCATACAATAGTGTGAGTAAGGTGTTATTCTAGTTATTATTTATTCGCTGTGATCGGCCGTCAGAATATAGTAGGCTGGCAAATAAAAAAAAACGCTAATTTTTATAATGCACATATTTTATATTTCTCATATGTATCGTACTGACAACAAAAAATTTAATATTCAATAGGAGTTCACTTTGTATCAACATATAATTCGCCACTAATGACCTGGCAACAGAAAGGCTGTCCAAATAGTACAACTATACTTTATTTTACCACGCTAAAGGATATAAAGTTTTACATCTCTCACACCTGACTGAATTGTTAGTTACTATTTTAATGTCGATACCGTTTTTGCGTCTAGGATTCTTGGGCGAATATTAACGAGAAATTATGCTTAGCAACGAAATTGTTTTGTTCTGAACATTTCAAAGGAATGCTTCTCGATGTTGATAAATTTGATGGAGCGATTCTACGTTAAAGACGTGTGAATATCAGCGTTGGCTTTTCATGCGGTAAGGTATTCAGTATCGAGAATTTGTTGCGTAAATTTGAAGTGTTGGTTCCCAGCGATTTGCGTGCTAGTTTTATATGCTAGCAATGCCAACGGCTACCTACCAAACTCATGATCTGTGATCTTTAAAGATGCAGATGCTAAAGACCTACAGTTATAAGATACAAAGGAAAATACCAAATCATAGCATACGTGTCACTTGATATTCAATCTCGGAATATTTTATTACGTTACTATTACCGGATATGAAACTTAAAATGAAGAACATGAAGCTTAATACAAGCACAATGTACAGGCAAAGGATACAAGAACATCTTGACAAAAACATAAAACTGTATAAATTGAATCAGAAACGCGATACGAATGTTTGAAGAGGTTTTTGCCGAAACATGATTATTATACGTAGAAAAGAGTAGGGTATTTTCGGTGGTATTTTAAACTACGTAATATTAAACTAGTCGATATTAAAACGGATGTTTTTCAAAATACAAGATATCCATCATGTGAACGAAGATAAAATGAATGGTTCCGTTAAAAAGATATCTTTTAATAACGGTATTAAAGGTTTTTAACTCCGTTTTGGTGTATACTATGGTAACAGTACGGAATTTCGAGGAATTTGTTTATTTGAACGTTCTTGCACTTAAGTCAATAGCGATTATGTTTTAAATGAGACTAGTACTGATTTAATCAGCCGTCTTTTTTATTCACTTAATGCCTTTAAAATGAATGGTTCCGTTAAAAAGATATCTTTTAATAATGGTATTAAAGGTTTTTAACTCCGTTTTGGTGTATACTATGGTAACAGTACGGAATTTGGAGCAATTTGTTTATTTGAACGTTCTTGCACTTAAGTCAATAGCGGTTATGTTTTAAATTAGACTAGTACTGATTTAATCAGCCGTCTTTTTTATTCACTTAATGCCTTTTATATTTAAGTAGGTACGAGACTCCAAGTAAAACTAGTTAAAGGCTTCCCGAACTTTGTTCCTCTTTTTTCCTCATTTATATCCAAATCACGCGTTTTCTTGTCAGCTCTTATCGACTTCCTTTTGTTCTAGTTACATCATTCGTCTCTTTTTTTAGCAAAACTTTCTGAATAAAGATTTGTATCATTTTTACAAAATAACAATTAAATAAATGATTCATAGGAAATATATAGGTAATAATACACATGGGAATAAAATACATACCACATTGACATAATATATAATAAAGTACATAACACATAGAAACAAAATACATAGGAAATAATTGGCATTCGCTACTCGCGCCTACCCCTTATAGGACCTGGCGTGAACACCTGAGATGAAGCAATAACAACACTGCCTCTCTTTTTACTGATAAAGATATTGATAATTAAGAAACTCTTGGAATTATTGTGATTAAATATATTATGGATCTTATTCTACTCACCCTTATTATGGTCTGAACAGAGACCATAAACGAAAAAATATTTAATTTAATCTAAAAGATTTAACGTTATGGTAAATGAATTAAAACACTGAGTTCGATATAAAAAGTTATTAATGATTAGATAAATTTTGTAAAATAAATAAAAGGCGATAAAATAAATCAATGCCAATTCAAAACGTCCGAAGCGAAAACCCTAAATCACTTCGACTCGTGCGGTCCCAATAGCTGTGTTAGGGAATTATCGGTGGTTGTTACAAGTATTGGAATAATACAAATCCTGAATCCACACAAACGACAAATGCTTTTAATTTGGAAAACGAAAGAATGTTTTGCAGAGAAAATAATATTATCGATATGAAAAATTTCTTATTTCTCTCAGAAAATAATAAAATGCAAAAACTCGTTCAAACATGAATTACACGAAACATAAATTGATTTAATTACGCTTACTTGATATCCGATTTAATTTCGTGTGTGACAGTTAAATTATCTGCGGCCACAATATTCTAATAATTACATTCACTGGAGGCAAATATCTCTTAATAGCAAGCCTGTAATTCGCAAAGAGGTAGACAGAAGCGTATATTATACTCTCACGTTGGTCAATTACGTTTACGTCCCACTGTAGAATAGGTGGTGAGTCTCAATAGACTGGCAATGGCAATCCATGTACCGAGCACATATCTAGACACTACTAAATAATCTATAGTGTCCGAGCCGAGATGTGAACCCAGGACCTCCCGAACGGCAGTCGCGCTTGCAATAAACACGGTCAATGATGATACGTTAAAATATTTATTTCAAATAAGAAAAACCAATGATTAACTATTATCATTGGAGGCCCTAGGATAGGAGCCTTATGCGCCTTATGATAACCAAAATGTACCGTCATAGCTTGATCCTTGTGGGTGACATTACGTCCTCGTCTCCACTTTGCTCCATCTAGTTTCTATCAGAAACATATTGCAAATCCTCATTCTAGCTAACCAAAAGTACCAGATAATTTTTGCATTGGAAAAAATCACTGCTAACCTGGTCATCAGACCAGATAGTAAATCAAAAACCAGAATGTGAAAAAGACTCAGTATAACATTTGAAACGTAAACATCCAAATTAGCGCTGACACTTTTCTCAGCATTACTGAAAAAATTCAATTCTTCCGCAACGTTCTTATCTGACAGTCTTCAGTACCGTCATTCGTCGGCACTAATTAAGGCGAGTTCACACACACGACCCACTTCCACCGAGAGCCATAAGTCATCATTACCGTTGCCTTTTCATCTCCGCCCATCGATACAAGTGTACGTCGTTAACCGTCATCTCCATTCCTAATGTCTTACTTAGGAGCGCTTCCACTCTACATCGAAAAGATTCCATTCCTATTTCATTCATTTTAAAATATGTGTATATGATTATTAGTCATTTTTATATAACTTGTTCATTATTTTAAGGTGTATAAATAAGAAAGTATATTAAGTTAGGTGAGTTTTAGTGTTAATGAGCGTCGCTTGTAACCCAATTGAAAACTTTTTTTACTTAAAACATAATTTTCTTTTTTTCTTCGCAAGTATTTTTATGTTTTTCACCTCCTTTTTACGGAATACTTTTTAATATTCCAATTCGCACAGTTTTCAGCATTGTTCGGGTCTTCGTAGACCACCTCTTACCTATACAGAATATTTGTTCATAATGGAACCAAACTTTGGTAAGTGGCCAAAAGTCATTTATCTACGATACAAGTGACATGAACTGTGGGTTTCTCCAGCTTTACTTTTATATTTGTATTGTGGTGACCTGTGAATAATTATTTCGGAATATTCAGAGAATTTAATTTCTCAAATATTGTAACAAATTGGTAAACAACGTTACAGAAACTTCGGCGGTTCGCGTGCGTAAATTGTAAGATAAGCTTGATGGATGTTGTATTAATGGGGTTGCATTCGAAATATACGAGTGGAGAGAACTTTTCGGTTCGTTCCATTTTTGTTTCCACCGATAATGGCAATTAATAACCAGGTATTGACAGAAACGTATACGATAAAGGATATGAGCGAGTGTTTACTTTCACTGTTCTATACGAAACTAGACCAAATCGAAGAACCTACTCGTAGATATTTTCCTACATAGTTCTGTTACTAAATGCTATTAAAGATGTTAGAATTTGGTCCATTACAATACTTGAGTCTTTAAGCATTTAAGTTTGACTCAAATGTTTAAAAATTTTGTCATCAGATGTTTTAACATAAAATGGTATAGTTATAAAATATATAGGTAGACAGAGGAATGTAGCACACTCCACGTTTCACAGGTGACGTATACGTCCCACTATATAGGTGGTGAGTCTATTCCCATGCATCGAGCATATTTCCAAACTCCGAGCCACTATTAGAAAATCTAAATTAGAAAAATCCATTAGTGCCCGACCCGGTATTTGTAGCCGGCACTTTCCAATCGACAGTCGCCCTTGCAACAAACACGAGTAACGAGGCAGTCATTTTTTATGTACAATTTTTGTTAGGATGTATAATTTAAAAAGAAAAATATCCTTTTGAGTGTAAATCGAACGCACAAGTCCTGTCTTAATAGATAGAATCATTAACCATTGGGTCAACAAACAAAAATAAATATCCGATGAGTTCTTGAGAAACAAAATTATAAATTTAAAAAAAAACTTAACTTCAAGCCTGGAATCCCCGAAGAGGTAGGCAGAGGAATGCAGAACACTCCCACGTGTCACCGGTTACGTTTACGTCCCATTATGGAAT
>DWTO01002561.1:0-13781 GCA_018244755.1 Jemadia pseudognetus
CTGCAGCCCACGGACACGCTACACGTGAAACCACGTTGTCAAACAAATGAATCCGTGCGCCGCGTGCCCGTGTACAGCGTGCGCCGCGGTGTGTCCGCGCCTTTACCAACTCCCGCGTTTTACCGTGTCTTGCTTGGTGGGGTCGTGGGTGGTTCAGTATACTATTCCAATTTTAAATATCCTGTACACCATTATCATAATACTCCAGTTAGTTGATAATATTTAAAATTCTACTTAATTTACATATAATTCAGTTGTCTATATCGATCTATTTCTCTCATGTGGACACATTGACAGAATCCTTTATACCTTACCTTGTATGATAACGGATACATGTTCATGCGGCTTACCGCGCTGCGGACATGCGCTCTGTAATAAATTACAATATTTCTTTCGAAGGTACTTTTTCATTTAGAAATATGACCGTTTGTAGTGAATAGTCAACATGAACACATTTAGTAATTCGAGTAAATATTTTTCCAATAATATATCTACAATAGAATTCCTTTTTATCCTCGCGACATTTAACATTACATATTAACATTCACATCTCATTATAGCTACATATGTCGTGTAGTGAACTGGCGTAACTCGCCCGCACTCGGTAGCGCCGCCCGTACGCCGCCCGCCTCACCGCTGCCACGTCGCCATCACGGGAATGCGCCACCGTTACCGTACTGTTATTGTAGCGCTTTCACTGTACCCGCGCACGCTCCGTGCGCGCGCGCCGCCCGCTCCTGCCACCGCGCTGTACGTGCGCTGTACGTGCGCCGTACGTGCGCCGCGGACGGCGGCGAGCTCGCGCGTGGGCGTGGCTTGCGTTGTGGCGTTGCCGTCGTGTGAGATGTACTGTTTTCTGTTGCAGTTTCAGTTCGTGAACTCTTTCATGAGTTTGTTCTACATTGCGTTCTATCTGCAGGACATGGAAAAATTGAAAGAGGCAAGTGTTTATTTTGCATCGTTCAGATTTCGACAATATTTATCGAGATATTTGTAGACGAATTTTTGTGTTAATGTGGAATCATATGAAAAAGGAATTGGGAGAAAGACTTTTTTTAATTATTTGGAATTTAAATTTTATTTTTAATGATGATACTTTTGAAATTATATATGTCTCTCTACAATTTTAGCAACTAGCGGTACTCCTTATAACAAGACAGATTATCGGTAATCTCAAAGAGTCCGCTTTGCCATATTTGATTGAGAATCTGAGACTGGCGAAGATTTGCGTCGATGTATTTGGTGCTTTGAGCCCCAGCAAGAGTAAGTAATGTACAAATTGAAACATAATTTATCTATTATATATATCTTTATTATATTGGGTAAATCATATATAATTATTCGATCGGTATATAATAGTAACTCATTTCACTTGAGGTATTTATCGATATTTATTAGTAATAATAATTTTTTCATATACATTTATTGAGCCGATGTAGGATTCTCACTGGTGAGTTCGATTATTTCAGTACCAACTTCGGCCCAGCTGACGGAGTTGTTCGACAAGAGGACCTCGTCGTCGGGCGAGGCGCCGGAGATGCTCATTAACGGCAGCGCCGACAAGGAGCAGCGGCGGGACTCGGACAGCGCCGCGGGGCCCAAGGGGATCCACCAGGCCGAGCTGGAGTCGCAGCTGTTTAAGGTACGGACGGGGAGGTGTAGTATAAGGTGCGAATTTCTGTTTACTTTTAAATATTAGTTCTTATTCTTTCACAATATATACAAGTGCCGAATTAATTAATTTTCTCGTGTCACGACTCTTAAGCGGTCGGTATCGTATCCATGAAATGAACGATCTGAAACTATCGCAGTACGAGGGCACGTTCGCGGAGTACCTGGAGATGCTCACGCAGCTGGGCCACGTGGTGCTGTTCTCGGCCGCGTTCCCGCTGGCGGCGCTGTGCGCGCTGCTCAACAACGCGTGCGAGGTGCGCGCCGACGCCTTCAAGCTGTGCCACGTGGCGCAGCGCCCCTTCGGCCAGCGCGTCTCCAGCGTCGGCAGCTGGCAGGTGCGGCCCCCCGCGCCCCGCCTCCGCCCCGCTCCCGCCCCGCGCGCCCGCGCACCGCACTGTAGCGTGTGTTGTCTGCCCGCAGCACGCGATGGAGGCGATGGTGGCCGTGGCCGTGCTCGTCAACTGCGCGCTCATCGGGCTGTCGGGGCCCGTGCACCGGCTGCTGCCGGACGCCACGTCGGCGCAGAGGATTCTCGTCATCGTGGCCTTGGAAGTAGGTCTTTAATTCTCCTGTTTTATAACACGAGATCAGAAGAAAGAAGAATTAATTATGTAACTCATTTAAAAAAATACATCTATCAAATTATACATTATTGCATATACAGTACCGAATTTCACAAACATTGTTAACGCACTTGAAATACAAATCTGTGATATTAAATCAAGTAACATTTTGCAACACATATGTATAACTCTTGTCTATATTAATTTTATAAAAAAATGTGTAATCCTTTTTTCCTCCAACAAGAGTTTTATTATTCGTTATTTCAGCACGTTGTCCTGGTAATTGTGCTGGCGCTGCGTATAGCAATCCCGGAGATCCCGGCGTGGTTGGCCACCGAGATGGCCAAAGTGGAATTCCAGCGTCGAGAAGCCATTAAAAACGCGCATGCTCCTCTGTTGGTAAGTGTCACTTGTTAAAGATACCGGATATCCTTTTGCGGTTGGTCATAAAATAGCAGGGGAAGTATTACCCAATTTAAAATTTCAATAAATTAAATTAGCTCGTTTTGTTATTCTTACCTTAAAGATTGAATTGATTATCTGAAATTTGTAAATAAATATAAACAATAATACTAATCATTTTATTCGAATAATTAATAGTGGATTTTTAAATGTTTTTACTCACGTCCTTTATACACACCTTCCGTGAAATAATGTTGCGAGAGGATACTCGCGTGAGAGTTCCTACGAGCACGAGCTAATGGCCGCGCGCCGCCCGCAGTCGCAGTGCCCGAGCGCGGACGACGTGCGCGCGGCCCGCGCGGCGCCGCGCACGCCCACGCCCACGGCGCCGCGCGCGCCCGTCGCCCGCCGCATACACATCGGCAACATCCCCGAGATCCCGCCCTTCAGGTAACCGCGCGCAGGGGAGAGGGAGGGGGAGGGGGGGTGACCACGCAACCGATTATATAACATTTAATCAGCGATAAAGCTAAGCAAACTTCGATTAAACACGCTAAGTGTATACTCAGTAAACACACGTTCTAACACTTTGGAAAGTTTAATAGTCTAACTTAATTGTTAGCTAATCCCTGCCGTATATTATACTATCAACTATGTAGTGCAATCAATAGGACTTTTCTAGGACGGAATTAGGCTCACACAATAGAAGATAAAACATAAAAAAACATAATAGTGTAGTACAAGTGAATTATATAATTTAAAGTTCCGTTGATAATAATTGGCATAGTAATTCGATATTAGACATTAACTTTTATTGGTTTTATTAAGTTGAAATGGATGTAATGTTTGTTTTGCTCATTAACCATAGACAGTCAATTTGGAAGTGAAAGGTTAATTATCTTGCATCCCGCTCATCAAACATAAAATGTCACACTTGTTATAAAAATTATTGAATATTATATACTAATTGACAATGTTTGAATTAAATCATGTTTATCAATTTAGTCATATTTTAGTACATGTATCATTTCATATACTGGTAATACACCGAACAAACATTACTCTTGAATATCAATGTAGACTACAATTACATATGTGGTAGAGACGACCGAATATATTGCATTATGCCTTTAAAGCTATGCATGATGTTACATAGAGTGTATGTTTCATTGTTCACAATGTACTTGACCAATAATATGGCACGTCAGAAACATGCAGGGACACTCAGTACCTACACATGGCAATCTAGCTACACTTTTCTATCGCACACCCACTATATACTAAACATACTTATTTCGTTCTCCTTGTTTTAAAAGTATCGAAGGGGGAAGTAGATGTCGTTATGTATTGCATTAAATTATAATCTATAAACGTTAGACATTAGCGATGCTATGGATCCAAGAACATTTCGTTTTGATAGTGGATATTTCCTCATCGATTAGCCATATTGTTTGTACAGTAAGGTCCTAATTTCTTATTGTAAAATTTACCTACACTACAGTATACACACATGATTCTAATGATATTTCATTATTAAAGTTGATATGTGTATGTTATTTGAAGAAGTTAATGGGTGTAATTACATTGTTTGAGTTTTTAAACTTTAACAGTTAGTGGTGTTTGATTGAACATAGTAATTTCAGTGCCATAATGTTTTACACTGACAAATTAGGACGTAATATAATTGATATGCTTTGGTGATATGTCATTTTAGATAGAACAGTTGGATTAGACTAGTGTTATGATATGCGTGAATAGATTATAATTTGGTTTTATTCTTTTGTTTTCAGTTAATTTACACAAGTAAATTAAGCCTGGATGGGTGTGTAGTTACAGCGTATATTCCGTATTTTATAATATTTCCATTTTGTCAGTATTCTATTGATATTATGCTTGTTATACATTACCTCATTTATCTTGTTTTTATTTGTTTGCAATAAATATTTTACTCGATTTTCTGTAGTTTTTTATTTGTTTGCAAAACTGGATCTTTGTAAATAAAAATAATGAAAGATTAAGTTACATCTTTATAACATAGATTTCATATGTTGCTTTCATCTATAATAGACCACGATCTCTCTCCATTCGGGTTTCATACAGAAATGTTATTATATTAGATAATAAACACTTTTATGTAATATAAATATTATGATCTGTTGTAGTCCATACAAATAAAATGTTCCTTTATAAATATGTATATGAAATGAGTCTTAAGGTATTTTATGATTTAAAATTAAAAGAGGTATATTTTACCAATTACACAACATACATACTACACTTGAATTATTAGAAAAGCCGAGACAAGTTGTGAACAGGCTGGGTCATTACAATAAATAACAGTCCAAAACTGGATAAGGTAATTTTGTTTTGTATATCTTTTCATTTCCTATATTTCCTATTGCTATTTTATTATATTTATTATCTATTCACTTGGTTAATATAAATCATTAACTGCACATTCCTTATTTTTATCTAACTATGTATTGAGTGATAATTTTGACTGCTACATATTTTTTAAATTAATTCCTGGCATAATATTCAAATTTCATTAACAGAAAATGGTTTATATTGTGAAATAAATCCTTTTTTTGCCAATATTGTCCAAATAGTCACTAAATACGCTTACTATCTTCCTCTAAGATTATAATAATTTTCTTATTCAGAACATGGCCTCAAAGACTCATATATTCCAGGCCCAAAGCTGCGTCTATTACCGAACCGGCGGTGACCACGGGCTCTCTACAAATCTTACAAGACGTCAGCCCCACTAAGCCGTTGAGACGGAAGGTGCGAAGAAGATTAAGTATTTTTTATATTGTACCTCATTGTCCTCATACCCCTTAAAGAAGGATGAATGTATTGTCTGAGATAAGATGGTAGATTAACACATTAATAAATTTGGTTTTGGACATATATTTCTGATCCACCACAATCCACTTTGAGATAGAATACCAAATGGATAGATTTCAATGAATGAATATGAGATGTGTTCAATTTATTCCATAAAGTAACAAATATTTATATAGGCTGTATGGAAATTTGTATCCAATAACATGAATAAAAAACTGTATACTTCTTAACTTTATTTGCTGTGTTCTAGGAGGGAACACCGGGCGCACCATTGTCACTCTTGGGCGTGAGAGGCTTGAGGGATGAACCGCTGCACAGGTCGGCGCACTGCATCCCGCACCCCACGCAGCACAGGCCTCTTGTCAACCCCACTTTGCAGGTAACATAACTGTGCTATCAATCTTACCATTTAATGAAGTATGTTTGTTGAACATTGAGACAGTACATAGACATACTTGCAGTGTAGTCTAAGAATGTATATATTACACATTAAGCTATCCACAGTGTTCGTATCTGGTAATGACAGATAGGTTATTGATATTAAGTATTAACATTTATTCTTGGCAAAGACTCTTTCAGCTACTATCTGCAACTTGAGTCAATTTAAAAACTTATTTCTTACAATTACACCATCAATAACAATTTCTCTGCCATTTTGCCTTGACTTCAGCCGCTTATCCTCTTTTTGTACGGTACCGATTTATTGCACTGAATATTTAACAATGCCAAATAAGATCTACTTATGTGCGGTCCTATTTTATATGGGTTAAACGCTTATGTTAATTTTAAAAGACTTGCTGTTTGTTCCTCGATCCTACAGTATTTATGAATTCGTGAAATAGTCAATCGTGCTTGTCACGGTGAATAACTAGTAACTACAAGGATGGTTTTAAAATTTTTATAAATTACTGGACCTGTTACTTAACATCGGTGAAGCTGCTTGATATTGTAAGATGCTAGCTTTCGTTGTATGTAAATGTATACGATTGCTATTTACAGGAGCTGTCGGGTAGCGTGAGCGCGGGCGGGTCGGAGCCCGACTTGAATGCGGTGCCGTCCGCCGCCGTGTCCATGGACACCAGCGCCACCTCCAGCGAGGACGACAAGCCCAAAGATAAAAGCGGTCAGCTTATAGTTAAAGTAAAAACTGTATGAGTTATATATGACAGACACATGCATAATATTATTCTAATTCATTATCAATCTGTTTAAGTGCAACAACGCTAGATGGCGGTAGTGAGCCGCCAAATATTTGTCGAGTAGCTGGAGCACCTCTTCTTGCCAACGCCGTCACTAAAATCTCGCCCGAAGGAGAGGCGGACTCGCCCCGTCATTGATTGATGCATTTAATATTAAGGATTACTGTGCTATTAACATGAGCGGGAAAATCGCAATTTGAATAGACTTAAAAACCTTGCTACGTATATTTTTGTAATTTGAAGGTTCTCAGTATGTCATTGTAAATATTTAAAAAGACATGAGCCGCGGCAGGCGGCGCGGGTGAGTGATCGGGCTAATCCGTCGGCAGGGCGGTCGCGCGCCAAGGCGGCGCTGGTGAAGCGCGTGCGCTCGGTGGCCGTGTTCTCGCTGGGGCTGCGGCGCGCGCGCGAGGCGGCGGCGCAGCACGAGCGCGCGCCCGCGCGCACGCCTACGCGCACGCCCACGCGCGCGGTTCGACTGACATACTCACTTAACACTTGACGGTCTTCTACATCCACGACCCCATCGCTAGTACTGGCGATCTGGCTTCATTTAATATACACATATTTAAATTTTATATGTGCATATTTATTCGAAAAAATACAGACATGATATTATGATCTATTAACGAGTAATTTATGTTCGTGAAATATGTGTTCATGGCAGTTTTGACCACGTGATTCACCACACCATTGAGCAATACACACTTATCAGCCCGTACAGTAACCGCTGCCCCCGCTGTGGTCCGCAGGGCCCGCCGGCGCCGCTGCTGGGCGGCGAGCTGGCGCTCATCCCCATCGAGCAGCTTATCCAGGTGGACGACGTCAAGCCGCGCCCCGCCGCCTAGCGCCCCTCCCCCCGCTCCCCACCCCCTCCCCCTCCTGACGCACACATGTTTTCACGGTACGTTAAATGAGAATAACAATCGAATGTACATCATGTCGCGTCATGTCAGCCTTAACGTGGCGTGCGCTAGGCGCGCTGTGCCTCGACATGCTCAGTGTTGGTTGAGAATATTACAATTTTTTATTATTAAATCATTAATTGTGGCGTGCAAGGCAGGCAAAACACCGTACCAGCTCTGTACCACGTTAAAAATACAAATATATAACGTAACACCAAAGATAATTGAAAACATGTTTGTGTCAGTCACTTTGGTTATGTTCAGGCTAAGTCCAAGTGGTCGCACGGTGACGCGCGCTCAGCAAATGACACCAATTTACCCCTTTTAATGTTTGAAATAGCCCTAAACGTGGTGTGACTTACATATTTGCGGAACCTTTGGTATGGTCACTGAGTTGATTCAATGGCCAGCTGATACCAATTTACTGAACATTAATTTGTTGTCGTATTGGCGTTGTTATCCACAGGTACGCTTAAGGCAGTACGTGTCTGTGTTGAGCATGAGCATGAGCTCCCAGTCCCACCTCTACGCGCGCCTTTTCGTATGACCATCAGACCTTAACCTTAGTTAGGATTAGACTTTTAGTATTTGTTTGCGTCAATATTATTTTCAAGAACATGTTTTTGTATACGTAATATCAGTTTTGCGTTTTTATATGCATTTAGCGTTTTGATAGTAATTTGTTGTTTTTGTAATAAAATAGGTCTTTATTACAAAACACCTATACTTTCCACGAGTGAATAAATAATCTAGAGTTACCTTTTAAGAATACCTAATTGTGTAATTATATATGCAATTAGAGTTTATTCTTTTTTGTACGTTTATGAACTAGTAAATAAATAATCTTTGAAGCGCTTTCCAGTACTGGCGATCAATGCGAACAGCTGTTAAATTGTTTGACATTTTAAAAGGCTGATTTTCATACTATTTCATGTTAACAATTAAAATTATGGGATGCGTAAGGGACAAGTTTTTTAATTAACTATAAATAATAGATAAAAGTGACATGAGTGGTGTCATTTGGGGGTCGGCAGAACAGAGGATTCCAAATGTATATTCATATGGAACCCTACTGTGGGGTGCCTGAATATCACCTGTTCACGTAAGTGAACATTTGCTAAATAAATAGTATGTAATAATAAAGTAATATCACGCCTGGACTTCTCCGAAGGGGTAGACGGAGCAGTGCAGTGCACTCCTACATTTCACCAGTAACTTTTATAACCCATCATAAAATGTAATAATTAAAGAATACTTATTGTATGACTATTTTACTTAAAGAACAGTGCAGCCTACACATAGATTATTGACAGCATTAAATTGTATACAAATTAGTTTTTTAAATTTCCAAATACAAAACGGCGTTCGTTTCGAATGTGAGTACTTCAGAGCGTGCACAAATGGCACATGTGAAGATGTGCAACGAATGTGTAAATTTGGTTTTCAATACAAAAACTTAATTTGGTAACGTAAGCGCGGTTCTATTTAGATATTTTACATAATATGTCAGTCGTATACATTCTTACGTAAATCGAATTCGTAAATTGACATCCCCTTTTCTTTGTCATACATTGAAATGGAAGACTCCGTACCATTTGTTATTAATTATATACAGTAGAGGATAGTCCGGCGGGCGCTCTGCCGCAGCGGTGACGTCACCGCGGCCGCAGCACACAAAATAGGCAGTAGGCACAATGACAGATGTGCGTCGTTAAGTTTAGACGCATCGTTTGATAGCAAGTTATTCCTTTGTCAAGTACAAAAGATGTCCGTTGAAGCGAGGCGTTGATGCGCAACGGACGCAACGTTATGTGATATGGTCGCGTGGAGCACGTCGGGTGGCTTTTTGAGGGTTTTTTGAACATTTTGAAAGTTTTTCGATGTTGTCAACGTGTTTCGTTTGTATGTGCAGTTAATTATTGTATCGACGCGACGGGCCTGGTGTCGGAGTTGTAACTAGAACGAATAATACAATACTCAAGGATATGTTCAATTTTATCATTACCAAGTCAATTAAGTTATTAATAGATTGACATTTTTAATTGCATTGTAATATTATCTTGTTAATAATGATCGTTTACACTGTTATTAAAATTCATTAATTTTATGACATTTAAACTTTTCTTATTTTCTATGGTTTGACAAGCATGCATGAATACTTCATTTGTTGTACATTTATTTAGGAAGTCGCGCGAAAGAAGTGCTTGGTGCACCAGACCTATACAATTTCGCTCTCCGTGTTTATAAAAAGCAATTATTGGACAATAATTTCAAATCGCTCTTATTTCTGAAGTATTTGTCTTTACTTTGTATACCAGGGTTTTTTGGAGATATTAAAATTACATTAACTGAAGTGACGAATTATTGTCTGGGCATATAGATTTTTTCTTTTAATATTCAATATTTGCTGTCATATAATTATTATTTATTGACGGTTGACGTATGTATCAAAATATATGAACAAATACGGCTGACTTCATCAATAAACCTTTGAATATACATAATACAAGTCAGACATTAATATTTATTTCTCAAGTTGCACGTGGCGCCATCTGTTTACGAGAGTGCTGGCAGGCTGAAACAACACTCTTCAACGATTCTCGCCTAGTAAGTCTTGGTTCCTGATTGATAATGAAAATTTAAAAGTATTTTTGATATCTCCAATAAATCACTCCCATTATGTCCTCTTGTGACTGTGTAATGTTTTTAACACAGCTAGATTTTCCTTAAAATTACCTGTTGTATAGACTAGTACGTTCAGTCACTTGCCAAATTATAAAGTGACGTTTGCTTTAAAGCCATATTAATAATTACATGTGAATTGGTTTTTTTTTAATATTACATCTCTATGCAAGTTTACTATAATATTACATCTCTATGCAAGTTTACTACTGGCTGTTTTGTGTACTAGGAAATGTCTACTTTATATTATGAGTACTTTATTTTATATTATCCAGTGTAACATAGAAACATTACGAATTGGTGTTTTAAATATAAATGTGAGTAAAATATGCAACACCAGGCCCCTAATCCCTGAAGAGGTAGACACCCCACGTCACATCTAACTAACAGGGGAGACGGGGGAAAGCCCATTGCGATACACCAGGCAGAAATATATATGATTTAAAAATTACCTGTTTCAAATTTGACCGGCTCATCTACATTAATTTTTATGTATGATTATATCAGGTAATGGTCGATAGGTCGCGTCAGGGCTGAAATAGATTGTGGGAAGGTAAAAGAATATGTGTGACCTTCCAATAGGTGCTTTATGGGTATTTTATGGCAAGTGACTGAACAATCGTCGCTACTCGAGTTGTTATAATTAGAATTAATATAGTGTTAGGGTGAAGTTAATGATCACAAGCAGTAACACAGACTATACGATCGACCTAGCTGAGGTGTTACGGTATTATTAGACTTCGTTTGTTGTATATCGATTTTTTCTTTAATGTGTTAATTTATATCTTCTTACATATTGAAATGTTCTTAACGTGTTATACACTATCTATTTTTAATTAGATGGATGTAACCGATGGCGGGTGTTTAAACTTTTTGCTTGGCGTCAGTGCGGGCTTGTGAGCGTTTTGAAAAAAGAACGCTGTCGACGATGGAAGTATAACGTATGAAAGTGCAGCCACTCACTGAGAGGCCTACGTCCAGCGGTGGACTACGACAAGCTGATGGTGTGGATAACACATGTATGTTCATCATCAGTGGCCTTCATCAGTGCACCGCGAGACACCAGCCCCCTTAACGTGAGACACGCTGTTTCTTCGGCGCTGCCAGCTCGTACAATCGAAATTACTATAGTACTCGCCCTTTCGTTCATTTAATTCCTCATACACAGCGTGATGTATACCTATACAATTTGGTCAATTTCGATTATGCCTTTAAATGACGATCGTTATAAGATTTGATTAGGTTCACGTTATCGATGTTATATTTACACATAGCCTGTAGACATATGTATGTACATACCAATATTGTATGACATAATGTTTAATAGTAATAATTATTTATTGCATTCAATAAGGTTAATTATTTCTCATTACAGTGTGTCCGTGTATTCGATTCAAATCTGAAGTATACAAATTTCCAATTACAAAATTGAAATAATAACTTTGGTATTTCCATTGATGCTTATATTTTTATTAAGATACCATATGTTATTTGTAAATTGTCGCTTCTAATTACGTAGTTATTATGTTGTTTATTGGCAAGTTTAATTTATTATATTCAAAATACATTACTACATTATCTATAATGTTTGTGCTACAGAACCATGTTCTAAAATAATTGCACAATTTAAACCGATAACTGTATATGAATGTATGTATCGATAAATATAATATAGAAATATCTAACTTCTGATGCTTAGTGTATGTGTATGTATTATCACTGAACATTACGAACGTTTTCCTCACACCATTGTGTTAGCCACTTAAAGCAGTATGGACGGATTTGTATGTTTTCAAGATAACTCTTGTCACATTTCCGTATAAAATAAACCATATGGTTGAGCTGGTATTATATGAATATACCTACTGTTTTCATATTGCTATGTATGTAATGGCTAAATTAGTATTATATTGTAACGTTGTGTTGTTTTTTTCAGTTTAGTTTAAAAAATATGCTAAAAAGTTAAGTGCTATGTTAGTTAGTAAGAAATGCCAGGTATGTGTGGTGTCCATTTATTAGTATTTGTATTTCAATATCTATTCCTTTAGCATCTTGTAAACTGAACGGGAACGGAGAACTATGTACTGTTCTTCACTATGTGACACAGCTAACAACTTGATAATTTAATATCTTATAAGTACTCTGAAATTTTATGGCTTTGTTTGTTTGTTTTTTAAAGTGGGGTCTACCCTAGAACTTAGACATTCGTTACTAGTGTCATGTAAATTTAAACTTCTATTAGAAATCGGTCAAAGTTTACCCCTGACTCGATCGGAGGTGTAACGTCCGGTGTCTTAGTGTCTCTGCTTACCCCTACAAACGAACAACAATATGAGATATTTACGTTTGCCTAACTCGCTTGTAACGAATGCATCGAATAATTTGCGCGATCGAGTAATACCTACTTCCATAAAACACTTCTAATAGATTTAGAATATTCCCAAATATAATAAGTTGTTTCGATTGATTATTAAATGTTACAAATTGTACAAGCAATTAGAGATATTGTTATACGTTATATAGTTAATATTTTAGAGACACGATAGAAAGCAAATGGTTGTAAGGTTTTATGGTTTTCAAAATACCTGTAATGCAACATGTGGCTGTTACTCGATCTAATTAAAGATATGTGTACATTTACATAAATATGTGTAATTTTAAAGTGATACATTTTGTAAGAACGCTTCATCCGATTAGGATTTTGTCGTAGCAGATTGAATATTCGTTGTTATCTAATTATTTTTTATACGGAATATTGATAAATGTTGCA
Organism: Jemadia pseudognetus; assembly: GCA_018244755.1. Lineage (NCBI taxonomy): Eukaryota > Metazoa > Arthropoda > Insecta > Lepidoptera > Hesperiidae > Jemadia > Jemadia pseudognetus. The sequence goes on from DWTO01002561.1 coordinate 13,046, forward strand.
TTTTTGGTAGATTAAAAATTTTAAGTTTGCAAAAATTTTCCTTGTCTTTTCATTTGTTACCCTATAGTAATTCTTCTCAAGTAGGAAATAACAGATTTATTGTTATTAACATTTTTACAATGATATATTTTTTTAAATGTTTAAATACATACAAACTGCTTTGCATTTTTGCGAACCTTATGTTAAAAGTGTTGTTCTGACAGATTAAAAATAAAATGACACTGAGTTGTCTTCTGAGGCACCATGGGTATTCTATTTTACATTATAATTAAATTTAAAAAAAAATGTGATTGAACCGAATATGAAAAAATATACACAAATACTTTATGTAATATGTAAAAATATACACGTCTTTATTTTCTGATATAATTCTGGTATGGCACGTCCGAGTATTCATAGTTGACTAGTTGTGGTAAGTAGATGTACATATAGAAATCCACACATATTAATTGGGTACAGGTTTCATACATGCATACAAAAATTTAATCTAATCGCACGTATTATAAATATCAAATGGAACAAATATAAGTCACCATGATAAATATTATATGATCAATAAAGTAATAAAGGCATAAGTATGGAATGTATTTTTACATAAGATGTCACTTTGACATCGGTTTTTATTTTGGTTAAATCTTGAAATATGTGTTCATGATTACTTTTATTACTTAACACTAAGTTGGTATCTTAACTTCTATGGTATTTTATTTACATCGCAGCCTAAATGAGGAAATTT
>DWTO01002562.1:0-13781 GCA_018244755.1 Jemadia pseudognetus
TATTCCATAGCGGGACGTAGACGTAACTGGTGATCCTTGGGAATGTAAGTACTACAGTCCACTGCCTACCTTTTAGAAGGTTACAGGCGTGATATTACCTTACGTTATACTTGTTTTAATAATCACGCTTCATTAGCACCATCAGCCTACTCCCGTCCACTGCTGGGCACAGGCCTCTCCAATAGCACGCCACTGAGCTCGACTCTCAGCTCTTCGCATCCAACCGCTGCTGGCCACTTAGCGCATCGTCGTAACTACACCAAGCCGGGGAGCGTCCTATGCTACGTATATACATATATAGCTTATAGTTACATGTATTCATAAGTTTTTTCTTATATTAATAAAAATCATACATACATATCATCACACCTGATCCTTTGCCGGCTAGGCAGAGAACTCAGAGTGTTAAATATCTCTATTCTTACAAAACTGTCGCGCTTCTTCCACATTCATCGCTCTCTTTATACATGCATGCTGGTTCCAGAGAAATTAAAATGTTTTTTAAAAATTAAAATCGATACTAATTATGACGGCAGTGCCGGCTATTTGATTAGTTTTCTCACCTTTGGAACTTTTGAAAACTTGCAGAAACATATTCTGAGGCGTGTGGAATTCTATTATAAATATGTGCCTATATATATTTAGGTACCTGTATATTATTTCGTCAACTAATTTAATGGATAAAGATGAATGTGGAAGTGTGGAATGTGTGGGACAGTTTGTGATGTCTCTAATTGGTATGGTTCTAATATTGACATATGCATCTAGCCGTATACCTAATTCACACAAGCTATCATAGTCATAGACAACATTGCATAGACAAAACGTGACAGTTTTTTTATGATTCTATAAAACTTCTGTTTATTCTTCTCGGGGATAATATGATCATCGCCTTCGAATAATTTCATTTTGGAAACGTTCGAAAGTTGAATGAACCATGACTAAGTGCAATAAAAAAGGCTCAAAATGGAAAAACAGCGCATTAAGGACGATAGTGGGCGGCGACAGTTAAACGGAAACTAGCAGATTTTCGCTAATAACGCCATAAAATTGACATAAAACGAATTAATTTCCATTTTATTTTCGTAGCTCACATTCTGCCTACGCGGGCTACGCCGGGTACCTATTCGCGGTGCTAATGAAACTTATGTTTTATTTATTCAAGTCCATGTATGTAGCTATCTACCTATATATACGACTATATCTTATACACATAGATACTGCTATACTTATGTATGATAGGCAACCTTCCTAACTCAGTTGAATAATAAATGTAAAAGAAAAAATTAATTTAAAAAGCCCACAAGATACTTAGTATCAAAGGTAAAGGTTCAGACTAAATAATTACTCCAATTTTCAATCAACGGGGATTCAGTCCTTTTCTCAATCTTTCACAAAAAAGCGTATGTATCATTTTCTCATTCGCTAAATAACATGAGCACTGTAACAAAAAAGTTTAAAATCCTGAAAGCAATGTAAGTATTTAAAGGTTAATAATCAAGTCTATAAGACACGTTTACATTGTACTGCGTGATGTGGGGAGATATATAAGCTAGCAATTCAACGCATAGGTAGGTAAGTATGTAGTGCACAATAAGAAACGTGACAAAGTTTTTAATTATTAGACGTGAAAATCGCCAGCTGCGGAGTAGGAGGGATTTCAGTGGCCCCCATTTGACCGGCATTGCCATATTTGGCACGGCTCGAGTCTAAATATGGCTCGGGGCCAGCCCACCGCTCCGCCGCCGCGCGAGCGCTCCTCGCTTCCGACTCTATTATTTCTATTTACGAAATAAACTCAAAATAAAAGCTCTATTTTAATACGGATTTCGGGCACCGAAACGTTTGCAGGTTCCCGGTTTCCTACGGATGTGTCGGGTTACGCTGCGCTCGTTATCTCTGTCCCGTTCGCGGGCGTCGTTGGCGGTTCGTGCAAGAGCGAGACGGCTAGTTATCGAGGTGCGCGGGACGGAACCGCGCGAAGTCAGTCGCGGTCCGAGCGGCCGAGTCGTCAGTCCCGCCCTCGGTTCTTTCGCGTTTTCGGTCAGTCTCCGTTCGACGTTCGAACGGTGAAGTGTGTATAGCGCGTCTGCGCACCGGTTACTGTGGCGTACTGCGACGTTATAATGGACCCGCCCGGCGGAGCGCGGGAGCCCCGCTTCGGGTCGTCGTACGGTATGGGACTCCTGGGAGACGTGCCCGACATGTACGGTGCGGGCCGGCCGCCCAGCTCCCTTGGCGGCGGGCTCCGACCTGGCATGCAGCCTTGCCCGGTGTCGCGAGGGGTGAAACGGCCCTCAGACCAGTGCTACGATGAGCGGCCATCGCAAAGTCTGGGACTCGAGCACTGCCCCATGCCCGACATTGCGGACGATGGCTATGCCTCACTTCAGCCAAAGAAGTCCCCTCCGTCTAACGGCAAGAAAACCAAGGGTCGCGTTAAAATCAAAATGGAGTATATAGACAACAAGCTCCGACGGTACACCACGTTCTCCAAGCGGAAGACTGGAATCATGAAGAAGGTGGGTGCGGGACCACTTTTGGCAATATTCCATATGACAGCCGAGCAGGAGATTTGCTGTTGCATGCCAGTGTGAAAGTGCATCACATTTATATTGCTTAAATGAACAGCAGTGAAATGGGGATATGTGATTTTAACAGTCTGAACACTGAGGAAAATATTATAAAATTATATGTGCGCCCACTGCATAATAGGTTTTCCGGGTTAACTTTTATTTCAAACTGTCTGAAGAATTAATTTAATGTAAAAGTTTAGAGAAGTTTAGAAAGTAACTCTTGTGTTCACAAAACAACAAAATTTATTAACATAGACTTTAACACAAGCAAAAAGATAATTTCAGTCATAACTAAAATATTTTACAAGCATTATTACATGATTGTTTTAACTTTTATAAATAGTAATGTTTAAAATAATAAACCTACAGGCATATAAATGTTATTATTTGTTATTAACATATATTTTTATTTCTTATTTGCTAACTTTGTAGTAAGGATGAAACACAGTAATGTGTGGGCATTCTTAAATATAAAAACAAAATTTAGATAATTATGTCCCGGTTTTAACAATTAATTGAAATTTATTATTAATCAGGCACATATAAAGACTCTGTAGATAAGTTTTTATAAAATTCATGCTGTGGTATTGAAAATTAATTTGTGTTCAGATTGGCATAGGTTATGTTCCTATCTCGAGCTGTTCCTATAGGAATATTGCCGGAAGTGTTTCAGAATGCATGTTTTCTCTATAACTAAATCTAGTTTCATTAAATCGGCTAACAAATTGTGCGAATTGTACATATTAATTGTGTTTTTGTGAACATTTGTGATGAAAGTTTTGACAGCTGTCACCCGATAATACATTTCGTAAGTATTTCTGTGCTAATTTTCGCACTTTGGTAAGTTCTTGAATTTATATGTAATTTGAAATGTATATTCCTTATCGTTTTTCACGTTTTAAAACGCTCAAAATTTGATTATTCCTAATAATATTTACGCTCTTCAAATGACAACTTCAAATGTCATGGTTTGTTCTAATTTGGGTCAAGAGATGGCGCTACTGGTTGCATGTACAGAATTGAATTTTTATCAAGTGCGTAAAATAGTTTGTAACAGTGGAAATAATTTAGTTGCAGATCAATTTTTAATAAATTACACATATTATTAAAAAGTATAACGCATAATTTTCAAAATCAATAATAAGTAGACAATTTAAACTTTGCCTTTCCTTTATACCTAAGTAACGGTTGAGTAAGCATATTAAACGTAAGAATTAAACATCATTTTTAAAAAATACTGTCGGCGTCATTATCGTCGTAGCACCCATGACACATTTTGCAATGTGGTAATGACTGTAGGCAGTGCGGTGTCTGCTGTTTGAGTCGCGTAAACGTTAATTCAACATTATGGAATTCATATCTATTACGTATGTATCAAAATGAATGGATGCATAAATAATTAAAACATATATAAATGCATTTCCATTGACAATTATAACCAACTAATGGTGCAATATTATTTTGTCCATATTGAGCATTGTGATAAGGATATTATACGATACGTATATAAATATATTTTTTTAATTATTGACTGAAAATACCGTTTTTGCCTCTAATAATAATGTTTAATGCTAATTGCCAGCGAATGAGGTAGTTGGTGCTATGTTTCAATTTTTTTAATCCTCACTGAAGTAGTAGTACGATATTCTTGTAACTCATTAAGCAATTTTAAGTAAGAAATCTTGCGAATATTTAATTAAATCTCATGATGACCTAAGCACTTCCATATATTGTATTAATTACAGATTGTCTAATTTGTTTGCTTTATTAAGTCATTATTCTGAAATTGTTTGTATATAAGGAAAAGCCCGTCAAAGAAACAATTTTATTAATAGTTATTTTTCTGATAATTATTTCAGTAGACAATAACAGAATAAGACGATTTTCGCGTGCATAGCAATACTGATACGTTTTGATAGTAACAATTAAATACACGACATACTTAGATATATAATTTTTTAAGCAAGTTGATAATCCTATTCGGGTAGTCAATTATTTCCGATACAAGACAGCAGCTTCATTACCAGCGGTTGTCAATCCACCGTCCGCGCTGCGGAGATGTCCGTCAAATGTACGAAGCGCTTGTGCCCGAAGCGGCCTAATGGTCGGATGCGCGCGCGCACGTGCATGGGTATATTAGACGTTTTACTTGATGCTTACCGAGACCAGTCACAGATTCGTTGTTGGTCCCCAGGTCCAAGTTGACTGACTAGTGGTGTCAACAACGTTCTTTATAGTTCTTGATGACCCATTAGTGTCTGAGTTATATTCCCGATTTTGGTTTATTGATCGATAGATAGATGGTTTTTAACTAACAGATTTATTATTTGTTCTAGACTCGTTTACTTGTGTAATTACTTGAATTGTACATAAGGTATACCAGTTTTAAAAGGTGTTCACTTATGTAGGTTAGAATACATCAAACAATGATTTCAAATCGAGACGTCGATGTAATTTTATAATCGAATCCTCAAGTTCCACCGCCTATAAATTAAACCAATAAAATTGTCCAATGCCCTAGTTCACGACAATTCTCTTTAGTAACTAAATGTTACTATTACATTGTTGTACCTATATTTTTAAATCCTTCGAATATTGCAATGTTAGCTTTTAGTACGACGATAGGAATATCTGAATAGTATGCTTCTCATTGTAAGAAGTCCTTCGATTATATTAAAAGCCTGATGCAGCTTCATTACGGGGGCGACGTCAGTCCACGTAGCGCACGTCAAATATGCGCCCAAGTCGATGTTCTTTGATGCGCCGCGATGTTGGCCCACGCACTCGACGTCCGTCTAAAAACTTTTCTAGAACCATCTACGTTTATATACGCTATTGTTTGTGTTGCGGATGTTTGCGTAAAATCACAAAGTCTATTCGCATTATTTCATCATTTGAAGTCGCTCTTAAAAATTCAGCAGTGAATGTATAAAGATTTTCACTCATAATAAGATCAGAATCTGTGTATGTAGGTGGGTACGCCGCGATGGTAATACGCGCCCATTTATGTCACTGAATAACTCCTGCATGTGTTTAATTTACACGACCAGCATCAAAAAGTAGATGGGGACTGAATAGTGTGCGTATTAAAATATTGTTCACTTTCGATAGTTACCAAGAACGTCCCGTATGTTTCCAAGCGGCAATACATTTTGTATTGTATTACAACAGCTTCTAGTAGTTCGGAATCTGCATTTCTGCCCGGTGTATGGCAATAGGTTCACTACTAATTCCATAAAGCGACGTATAAAATAACTGATGAGGCTTACAATTATACTTTTAAGCATACTTCTTCGGGGTACTGCAGGCGTGATGTTATGAGGACAATTTGAAGTATAAATGTGTGTACTAATGTAATCGTCAACGGTGCACCGAACAGTGCAGTAGAGGCTCCGTGCGGGCACGCGAGCGCTTGCCGAGCAGCGGGGCGCGGCCGGCGCGCTTGTTAGCGGAACATGCGCCCGCCGTCGCGCTTGTCGGAACCCGCTCTTCTGTCGCTAAGTAATGCCACAAACTTTGTCATGCATACGTATTCTGTGTCGTTCTCCTGCAATTTCTTCTATCACATGTGATATTGAACTGCTGTTGATCCGTTCGTATTAATACACGTGGTGTCCGAGAGTTGGTATTTTATATGGATCACTCTGACAAATATTTGTTATAAAAAATGTTTTAATTAATTAATACATCTGTCGTAAACGATATCAATTTTTTATTTTCTTCGACAGGTAATATTGTAAAATGTCCTATGTTAAAGTAGAATTAAAGAAAATCGCGGTTAGCATCTAATTTATTTGTTACGTATTAGAAGACCTTCCGAAGATTTTATACCTTCAGAAATGTACAAGTGAACGAATACACTTGAATGAGCTATATGTTCTCATTGTATATTATTCGTTTGAAAATTGCCGGAAACACAGTACCAATAAGTCGTCAGTTGGGCGAGCTGATCGCGAATGTCCGCGAGAGTAATTACTCCGCCGCGGGGGCCCGCAGCGACACGACCGCGTCCGCTCTGGACTCCGGCGGCGGGACAAAGCAACCCACCGACAACGTTCTCCACAAAAACAATTAAATAGCTTTTTTCAGTAGTTAATCTATGTATTTGTATTTATACAACATACATACATATTTACGCCAGGTCCCTTGCTTGGTAGACAGAGAGCACAGAGTGCCAAATGTCTCTATTCTTACAAACCTGTCGTGCATCTTCTACATTCATATTATATATTATACACACTTACACAGTAAATATCATTGTTATAAACACGGTTGGTATTGTTTACATGTAGAACAATCTTTCGCCAAAGGTTTCTGAATATGCAAGTAAAGATTTCTGAGTGTAATCTGTAAGAAAAGTTGACAGTGACAATAGACTTATAAATCAATACATACCATAAAATTTTTCACTAAAAATAATTAATCGACGCCAAATTTAAGACAATGTCCATGTCTACAGCGGTACCTAATGGTGTCAACAAGCTTTTAAAATTCCTTCGCTTAAATTTAAACTTTGGAATTGTTAGTTCTATTGGGAACGATCCAATAGAATGTACACAAAGAATTCATGCATTTTTCCGCTAGACGTTACGTGTTCGTTGTCTTGAATTATTTAATCTTTTTTATCCAAATAGTCGCCGTTTTTATTACTTCTATTCGGATTTTGTCGAAAGTGTTCAAATAAATCTTCTTGAGCCACATTTATACATATATAATTCTATTGGTATATTTGTATCCAAGATCAGAGAGAAACATAAAATGTTATTTATTAACGAGAAAGCAAATTTGAATTGTATTGTAAAATAAAAATTGAATATCTCACATTGCAAATAAACCCGTCATATTATCAGATGAAGGTGCATCACGATTAAAACCCAGGAAGATTCCAAAAAGAAGTAAGTGGTTAACAATGTAGTGAAATAAGACCCTTAGTCTATGATAGCTTTCATTTTAAAGAGCTTTGTCCGAAGCGGGAATAAATTATACAGTCCGATATAGGGGTCCCGATATAGTCCTTAAAGAGGACATTTTAATAAATTTAAAATAACGATTATCGTTGTCTGGCAGAGTCGTGATTTCGTTAGGTTCGTGGTTGGGTCTAGGGCCGGAATAAGTCGTCACGAGCGATTACTAAATTAATTAGGAACCAGCTCGGATGTAGATTGCGGCTGAGATTATTTTCCCACACGACCCGGTGGTAAGATCTCGAAGATTCCGCAACTATTGTCGACTGTCCGACCGACGTACGCGTGTGTATGATTCATACATTATTATCAACGGCCGATTTGTTGAGCGATAGGTAATCGATAAAATCTTCATAAAGATCCAATTATTCCCTTGGTATTCACAGTTGGATTATATCTGCGCGTGTTGCGACGGCCGTGTCCAAATAATATCTGGTGAATTTATGTTCGATCGGCTGGCTTTTATGAGACAGAAGGATGATGAACGATAGGCGGTAACGCGATCTCGGGATAAGAGCCATTTTTCACACTTATATCTCATTACATATCTTTGAATGTATCTTTCACAGCGTACGAGCGTTCGCTGTACTAACTGTACACTTATATTGTTCTTAAGTCTGAGGTGACTTTAGGTTCATCTCTTTTTTTTTTAATGTTTACCTACCTGTATATGATTACGACTTTAGTGCAACTCCAAAATTAGTGCCTGATATAAGATAAAAACAGAAATTTAAACATTTACGTGCAAAAATATGGGTACATATTACCTACAAGCTATTTTCAATGATTTGTCTACAAGTTTTAAACTTACATATTTAACATCACTGGTAACTGAAGATAGAAAAATCATTATTAAATTGTCTTTTTATTAACTCACGATTTCGTAGAGTCGCTTATCGCCATAAGCCCTTGAGGATTTCGGTTGTAGAGAAATTGATCTTTATAGGAATAAGTTTTTACTAACAGGGGATACATTAGTATTATGTTAAAATTTGTAGATAATTTTGTTCATATTTAATGTGTACTTATTATTGATTAATCTCAATATTTATTATTTTAATATTAACGGCTCATTATTAGAGGATCAAAGCCAGGTATATGTTAATGAATTATTCAGTTATATTTTAATGCATAATTTTGTTTTAATGCATAATTTCCTATTGGAAATTATAATTCAGCGAAATTCAGCGTTAATAAGAACCAGGATTATAAGAATTTAGATTAATGTAGAGTTACGTGCCATACATTTGAATTTAGCTTATGATGAGTTGGGATATCTGGCGTTGGTAAATACATGGTGGGCTATTTATTAGAGCAAGATTTGAAGGCGGCGAGTTTGAAATGAAACAATTATATATTGCGTTGTGTGGGTAATTACGTTGCCTCATCTGACCCATATCTCACGGTTGGTTTGTAATTTGCGGATCGTGATGTTTTACTGCTTTTTTTAAAACAATTTAAACAATGTTCTGTACTATGATTTTTTTTCTAGAATTTTCGTTTTATAGGTACTGGTCCTACAGATTTTCAGCTATTTGTATTATCTGCTTACAACATTTGTGATATTAGTCTGAATTGTAGGCTTAATAGTTTTTGGGCAATCTTGACGTTTCCTTATTTTCTATATGTTAAGGTTCGATTAGATATTTTTTTTATATCATAAACTGTCTCTTGTACAGTTCGTGTACAATTAAGTAGAACTCTGAATTACCTGATGTGCTGCTGGGATAATAAATGTATAAAATTAATTTATAAATAAGTGAAAAAAAAATTGACAAATTAATTTTAACAAACTTGTAATTTTGTCATGCAAATAATAATACGGTTTAAATCACTACAACAGTAATCATACACAGTTTAATTAACACATTACATACCGTTTTGAAATTACGGCTACTGAGTTATGAATGGTTGTTTTTTATTAACAAAAAAGATATGGTCTTCGTCTGATGTACGCAAAGGGTCAAATAATATCCGACTCGTAAAAATGAATTTATTGGATTAAAACAACGCGATGTAAAACACGTCCATTTTTTTCTCGTTTACGAAAGTGCAAAAAGTGTGTTTTATGAAATAATTATAATTCTTTCTTTAATGTCATTCTTTATAATAATGACCTTGCGTTATTTTCTTTCGGAATACTTTGTTTGCAACAGTTTAAAATTTTTGATGCGAAATATTATTTTATTCATATAACGGTGGTACTTAAAATTGTTGTTGTCATTTTAAATACAATATTATTTAATCATGTTTTTTATCTGTCCATGTGCGATGAAAAACATGTGTATAAACGAAAGTTCCAAATATGGCTCAGATAGTACTAGGCGCACATACTGTGAATGGAGGTCATTCATGTGTAGGTTCGTATTGTTAAAAAGACGTTTCTACAACCAACCGAACGTCATTTATGTCCCTTTACTTCGTTGCATATTTAAAATGAAAAAAATATGTACCGTTGACTCGCTCACAATAAGAAAATATGTACCTACTTTTACACTTTTCGTGTTTTTTTGAAATTGATTTATTGAACCAGAATTAATCAGTTGTGCAACTATTTGTAGACAAAGGTATAAAAAAGTTTATTGACAATAATTGCTAGTTAGAGAAATACGTATTGCAGAATAATGCATTTTTTGTAAAGGTTTCCAAGAGTTACCGCCTAAGCAAAATATTAACTAGGAGTTCAAGAGTCGACAAGAGTGTTGGCCATTATTACAAGACCTCGACGCGAACTACTGTTTCATTTCATTAAGGTTAATGCGCTGTGGTCGCCGGCAGGAGAGGTCGGGGAGGTGAAGATTGATTGGCTAGTGGGAAGGGAAGCTAGCGTGTCGGCCCGCCTCCCAGCGACCGACACCTAGCGTGAACGCCTTACTTTTATGCATGCCTAGTACTCCGGTGTCATTGCCGGGCCATTTTCACAGTAAATTTTATTTCGCATTAGTAAAAGCTTTTTAAGCTTCTATCAAGTTTGATCGATGATTAACTGTACAAGTATCGACAAAAAGTTGACTTTGTAAAATTGAATTGAAATTGAAACGAATCTTCTCTTAGCAAAACGAATTTACATTCAAAAATTCATTCTGACATCAATCTTCAGCGCAGCTTAGCGATCGACACATGACAGTAAGGTTGAACTGATTACTCGGCGATCGACAGTGTCTCGATGTCGGGGCGACTAATCGGCAAATTTATCTGTCGGACGCTAGTTCGTTAGGCGTCGGACGGTATCAAAGGATTCCCGGGATCACGACTAAAATGTTCACGAGGTGCGTTTTCGAGAAAATCGCTGGTAAATGGCGCGCACGATTATGAAGGGTCCGCATTGCTCGAGTGTCGGTCAAGTGTAACAAGCAATTGTTTTGCCGAATCAGCCGGCGTTGTAACCACGATTCCCGGAAAGTATACCGTAAGATATTCAGGTATGTTTTAAATGTTCACTATCGCTCGTGTTCACTGCAATAAAACGTACATTAAGGTTAATTCAATGAACGAGAAAACGAAGTGTGTTTAATTAAAAATCAATTTACCGAGAGCCGCCGAAACAAACGAAACGGCATACTTCGGATGTCTGCGCTCGTGGCACGCAGCAAAACGTTCCCCTGCGATACGTTGAGTCCTGACAATTTACCAAACGTTCATATTATAATATGTAAAAAGCCATATAATTATAGTTAATTGAAATAAAGGTGTGTGCAGCTTTTCTATAAGTACCTACAGGTGAATTAAAAATACACGGATGCCAATTCCGTGTTACGACGTTGCAAATATGTAAAGTTCAGGATTTTCTTTTTTATTTATTTACATTCTCCCATAATTGGCCATTATATCTTCTTAATGAACAATAAGAGTTGACGTGCGGGACATGTGTTTCACGTGAAGCGCTATAAATAACAGTTTTTTCCTGGTCCCATTGGATGATGTAGTACAAAAGAGCAATTATTGTGATTCAATCAGTGCGTTGTGTTAAATCAGGGCACGTCGTATTCCGGGCGGATTGGAGACTCGAGATTATTATATACATAATGTGAAGAGTGAAGCGATATCGCGATATTAATTACGTTCTAAATAGATGTGGACGGTGTATCTGTGCTAATAAATACGAAATAGATAAAAGATAAGGTTTCGCGGGTGTTTTTCAGCGGGCACGCACAATGTACGCCGGCTCGCATTACACTTGCAGATAGATCCGGTCATTATCGCTTGTAATGAGCAGCTTGTGGACGAGCCCAGCGCAGCGCGGGGTGCCAAGTGGGAGACTGTTAGCGGATCACATATTTTTTTTACTCAAATAATGTTAATACGTAGTCATTACTGCAAGTAGCTACTAATTCGACGCAGTAACGTTATTTTTTAGGAATGTCAAGTATGAAATATATAAGGACGAAGAGTGAAAGGTTAAGTTCTAGTGTATATAAACTTTACATTATACCAATGTCGATCATATAGACATTTTTAGATCTTTAACACGTTTTTGTATTAAATTAATACATTCGTTAAGTTTAATGTCTCGTACGTAGGTAAGAAGTAGGTACTTATAATTGATGAATACTTAAGATGACTTCGACGAGTGTAGAAAATGCCAAAGAAGCTCTGCCTACCTCTTCGGGGATTACAGGCGTTATGTAACATAAAATTAATTATAAATAAAATAATAAAAGGTAGGTATTTGCATGTGCAAATATTGTTTTAGAATTTTTTCGCTGTCGTTAGTGAATGAACCACTTCATTAGTCCACTGGAGTGTGAAGAAGTCCGGTTTGAGTCCGGGGCAGCTTCGTGGGATAAGTATGACTTTTTTTAATTAGTTGCGTCCATCGGAATTATTAGCATCTTCGCGTAGAATTATGAACTGGTTGCCGTTATATTAATATGCTTTTATGTGGTCTAAGTTACAGCTAAAATTTCCAATAATGTATCAAGATTATTTTTAGTATGTTGTTACTACTAGTAGAGAATTTACAAACAAAAGAAAAAATGCTCTAAATGTTTGGCGCTGCAAATATATATATATATAAAATTAACATTATCCGTTTCCTTAATTACAATCAAAATATATGCAGCATATCTTGTGGATAACATTTGATTACGACTAGGGCATGACTATTAATCTTACATTCCTGAAGAAAAAGAGAAAAAACAGCTTGAAAAATTCAAACGATTTATGGTCATACTAGTATCCGACACCTGCGCTTGTTCAACTGGTTCGACCGAAATAGTCCTTCAGGTGTGCCATCTAAACATGTCAACGTGGCCACCGTAAATTAGAAGTGTTTACACGTCCTGTGTGCTAGCGGTCTCTAAAATTTAATTCGTGATCACTTATGAACAATATTCTCGTAATAACAGTTGTCAGAAATGTTGGCGATTGTTAAGATAATCACGAGGTTGTTGTTGTTGTATGTAAATTAGATTGAGAATGAGACAGAGATAGACGATATCGATTTTGAGATGAAATATAAGTTCAGCCATAACTACCTAATGTTTACAAGAACTTACATTTCCAAACGACGTATTGAGAATTTTAGCGTTGACATTCATATATTCAACAATAATACATGCAAACCGTATTAATAATCGATGTAATTACTTTGATCACTTGCGTAGGTTATAACGAAAATATTTGGTCGTAGGGACAATTTAAATCGTGGCATTAGCACAACGAACCTCAGTTATTCGACACGCAGATGTAATCTGTAGGACGTCATGAAAAAATATCAGGAGAAGCCCACCATAGCGCCCTGCGATATCTGCCTCCGTCAAAATATCCTACCTCGTAGCCAGCGGGGCCCCATCCATAATGTATCGGCATCGCGAATTTCATAAATAAAACATTAACGAGTAAGTTTTTATTTGATTGCGGCAGGAGAGGAGAGAGCATGGCGCGTCGTGTTCGTTTTTCGACAATTAAAAAAATGTACCAAACATCCAGATTTCGTTGGGAAAACTCGAGCTGGAGAATCGTCATCGCGCACGCCCGTCACCTAAAGCTTTTTGCCATCACCGTTTCCAAGAATGAGAAGCGTTTTGATGTGAAACTGCATTTTGATGTGCCCGCAAACATCCAAAGAATTTAGCCGTTTAAAACACTTTTTTTGCAGTTGTAACAAAATTGTTTTCGATGACAGGTTATTTATACATTTCAGTACTTTTCCAAACTATCAACAAACGTAACTTCACGCCTGTAATCCCCGAAGAGGTAGGCAGAGGAATGCAGAACACTCCCACGTTTCACCAGTTAC
>DWTO01002563.1:0-13776 GCA_018244755.1 Jemadia pseudognetus
CCTCTTTATCGTCAGTCGCACTTAAAACCAACACGACCAACGAGGCAGTAAGTAAGTATAAAAGAATATGTTCCTAAATTCCATGACGCATATCAAAGAAGCAACGGAATCGAGTTGTCATTGTTGAACGGCAGACTCTTGAGGTGTTCGGAAAGACTTCATTAAGCTAAACTAGCTAACAGTCGTCCCTACGAATTGTTCTCGGGATTAGCGTACTAGTTGAAATTACTTCAAAACTTAATTATAGGATATATAAGTAATTGTTGAGAATATGTCACTTTGTACTCAATATATTACAGTGATTAAAAATCTTATCATTGAACGAAGTCAAATAGAAAAAAAGTTGTAATCAATTGCAAAAAACTACAAGTGCGTACAAGTTTACGTTTTAACAGCATTCCAGCGAAACTAATTGACTCGCCGCAAGTGACCGTAAAATAGCCCTTGATACAGTTAAAGTTACAAATCGAATGCCGGTTCACCGTTGACTTTAGAGCGACGTGAAGGTCCCGCCCGTCCCATCCGTGCGTTATGTAGAGCGTAATAAAATTGATGAAAATTTAATGAGATGAGTGCATAAGTATGGAATTTGCGGCCAGCCCCGGTTCAGTACCTCGTAATGATGTCATGGCTTGCGGTCCGCTGAGGCCTAATTCTAATAGTCAGCGGCGTGAATGCAATTGGATAGCGGCGTTCGAAGCGTTTCGTGTTTCTTTGTACAGGTGACATTGAAACTAGCGATTGATTTACGATTTGAAAACATTCACGATATTTGTGCATGCGTTTAATGTACGATTAGCTCTATAATCCATTTATATGCAGTTACCGTAATTTCATTTTCCAAATTTATTGACATGTTTCTTTACCTATTAAATTATGGTATCAAATTAATGTACATATTAAATTTATTGTGGCCAATGAACTGTAATTACTTCCTAAGCCTTGCGATTTTAATACAGTTCTTAAAGTAACAATGCGTGTGGTATTTTGGATTGTTATTGATTGCTTTTCCTTATCGATGTGTGCGTAGTTATTTCAATTTCGAATATCTAATAAAGATAAAAGTACATGTATTACTATAACCATATATTGCGAAAAAGAATATTATGAAACACAATAAGATTTTTACGTGGAATAAATGGAATCGCTTTGCTACGCGATGTTACAAAAGTGATAAAAAGCCCGATAAAGCTCGTTGGGAATATGTAAGCCGCCCTTGGTCGCACGTCTGAGTCACGCGTGGCGAAATTGTAGCGTTGTGCAAGCACGTACAAACTGTTTATTTATATAGACAATACACAGAATTGTTAATACATTAAACATTTATCGGTTATTTATGTACTTTAATCTTCGATGAATTTGGAATAATCACCGATCACCAATAAAATCTTTGAGTTAAAAAAGCGCGGGAAATATAAAAATACGTATTTGAACTGTTTTAATAATTAGAAAACAACTACATATTTTTCAGTTTTACATGCTGAGCCGTGCAATCTTCTGGTTGTGGTGTAGAAAAAGCTGATGAGAACGCATTACGGAAAATACCATGCCACTCGTACCTCTAGCCTGTGTCACAGCTAGTTCCAAATAAAAGTGAGCAAGCGCATTAAGTGAATGGTATCAAGGTCGTAAGGCCGGTTGAAGGTCGCGGAGCAGGAAGCCAGCCTTCCGGACCTGCCCACAGTCACATTCAGCGACTGGTTACCCTCGCATGTCAATTTGACATTTGCGCACTGTTTCTCATTTCCAGTTAATGGACTGTAGATGTAATAACGTGTTAGGTTGATGAGGCGATATTGCTCCGCTGTATGCCATTGTTGGACTACATTTAATATACGATCTTATACACGTCTCACTGTACATTACTCAAAAAGGACCTTCAAATATACACAACAAACAAACATAGAACATTGGTTTTCTTTCGCGGATCTTTTATTCGAAACAAGATTTTAATCTTCGTATTAATTTGTCGAAATGTCGTGAAAATTAAAGCCGTTGTCTTGTGTGGTTCGAACTAATTCGTTAATGTTAGTGGGCGGTATAATTAGGTTCGGGTAATTGGGATATGGATAGCGCGGGGCGGTGCGTGGGTTTGCCCTTCTAAACCGAGCCGCGATGGAATGCAGACAAAAAGCAGTGACTGGCGAGGCAAGCGACACCTAGCCGTGATCCGGTAGGTGTGCCTTGGTGAAACTCGGGAGGTGCGACTTATGACAATCTATTTGATTGATTTGTGCTATCTATTAATGCCGCATATTCTATGTATCATTATTAGGCACAAAGCCACAAAGTCCGAGTTCCAAATATCTCTATCCTTATAGAGCTAACGTGCTTCTCCTATAAACAATAATATTTAAAATTATGTTACATTACAAAATTATTTTCTACTGGTAACTTAACAATAATAAAATCTACGAATAAAATATTGCAACTGATGAATAAAAGTAGTGTATTTTGTGCGCTACGCCTTTAAATTTATAGATGTCTGGACAAATTTGTTTCGCCCATTACGACATCGCAACATCGATAAAACGTTGGAACATCACTCACAGCTTAAAGATAATGTACATTGTTATTGTACTTAAGAAAGGATATTATTATTCACCTTTAAGGTACAAATGGTGTGAATAATAATTTCTAGGTGATTGTGAAGAGATAGACCGCCGGTCCAGTTGACATTGTAGGCATAAATGGAGCACGATCGGTCAGAGGATGTAATGGGTGATGGCTGTTTGCGACTACCTTACTATATTCGGAGCTATAACGGAGGTGTTGGCTCGCACCGACATTTTTATTGGACATTTAAGTGCCGGCTTCGACAATGACATTTCTTAATCGGAAATTGAAAAATATCTTTATAGTCGATCTTAAAAGTGCATTCGCTTTTTTAAATCGATGACTTTTTTTCCAAATATTTTTATTGGTCGTGGATATGTTAACCTGATACAGTTACTGATGCAATTAATGGAATGATTCGATAGACTCGGCTTCGGATACGCTGTACTACCGTACAAATTCGTAATTGAATGTATGTATGTATGTCTTATATATACATATTTTGTAGGTTCTCCATGTAAAGATGACAGTAATTATAATTACCGCAGGATATAATGGCTAATGTATATTGCAAAGCTTCTCTTATACCATTAATACTTGTATGGTGATATGCTTTTCCGCACATGGAGGGAAGTGTTTATCCTCGTTAGCGGTGCTCTGGAAGAGTGACAAATAAAGCGTAATACG
Source organism: Jemadia pseudognetus (assembly GCA_018244755.1). NCBI lineage: Eukaryota > Metazoa > Arthropoda > Insecta > Lepidoptera > Hesperiidae > Jemadia > Jemadia pseudognetus. Next base: position 3,244 of record DWTO01002563.1, read on the forward strand.
AGACACGAGCCAATTAGGTAAAAAAAGGCAATAAATTGATATCCATTATTTATAAGTGTCGAGACATGACATGGTCACTTTTTTGTGCGCACGCGCAGCTAAAGGGACATGTATTATGGACTTGACCGTATGTACATAATTAAATACATGATGTTTTTTTGAAATTTTATAATAATACAGCGCAAGTAATAAAAATATTATATCTGAAGTTATATTTGCTGAATAGACGTTAAGCACTTACGGGATAAAGAGGAAAGTTTTACATTTCCGTAGAGATGCTACGAGCCCGTAGCCTGTTAAGTGAATATGGCGGAACAACATTTTGCCATTAGAACGTTTGATTATGGTTGTACGACAGAGTACGGCTCAAGCATCTTCTGAACAATTATGACGATTACTTACCTTGATATAGGCATTTACTTTTTTACACACTGAGTAAAAGTTACAAATATTTTCTTTTGCTTCAACTTTGATAACAATTATATACTATTCTACGAATGACATATGAAACCATTTTTCATTTTTTCATTTTTCATACCGAAGCGTTATTAGATTATAAAACTATTTAAAGGTTATTTAATTAAACGTTGATAGAAATAAATAATTGATGGAATCCGTTGATAATTCTCTTGCACAATTTACCTACGAGGCGTGACGCGATGTGCAATAAAGATATGCCATATTATGACATGGAAGCGTCATGGACAAGATGTTAGTGTTTGATTTTCACTCAACATGTTTAGTTGTGGGTATAACATTACTATTCACATACATATCTTCATGCCCGGTTTCTCACGGGGTAGGGACAAATACATACGTATATATCTTATTTTCTATACTTATTTTCGTCTATTAGATGAAATATTTTTTTAAGAAGGGCCCATTTTAATTCTCGCGAAAACTCTGAGTGATAATGCAAGTCAGTTTCACTACACAATAAATTTATCTGACGGTTGAGGTTACTACCATCTACGTATTAAAAAAGAACAAAGGGATTTTTTTACATATTTAACTGATCTTGTAACAATCCAGTATTAGTCGGGAATCAAAAGTAAATATGGTGCATGGCGAGCACGGCGCGGGAGACCACATCGGTCATTACAGCAGCGTTTATTTGTTAGTTCTGTTACCTGCTAGTACCTACAGGTGACGAGCACATCTCAGGTTTATTGTTTGTCTAATTTATTTCGCGGTGGAACCTTCATCGTATGATGTAAAGGACCGTTGATCGTAAGAATGATATCCAAGGAAATGATTTAAACGATTTATATTTGTGTTTATAGTTGTGCACCTCGCAGTGGATACGGCGAGATGCTATAATACATATATAGATATAGTAAGAAAGTGTTACTTATTCATTTAACGTCGGCTTAAACGGATATTAAAAAGTACATTATTTTTTTTTACATTGAGATAGTCAAAATTTTATTATCTTTAAGTTATTTTTTAAACCTACTTTGAATTTAAGACAAATAAAGAATTTAGGTGACAAATTTTGATTGAAGTTAATTTTAACGAAACTATTAATAACGGGCAAGATTTTGTGATTGATTCTGACCGCCTTTGACACTTTGACGTGCTAACCATGACACAACATCGTAATACATTGACAGGCATATATTGCTCGACCATGAAATTCAATTAATGCCGACCGTTTTTCGAGTTATTGAAATGAAATAAAAACATATGATGCAAATGTAATATAATGATAATTCGTGAATTTTGCACGTGAGGAAATAACGAAGTAGAGCGCGCAGTCGGAACGGCCGCGCTGGCACTGACCCGGGGCCGCACGCGGGGCTGCGCGGGCCGCGCGCCGTCCGGGCGCGGCCCGCCGCGATCTACCGCAACCGTTCAATTACAACTTTTTCGTTTTCGCCACGACCCCGCCCCCGCACCGCGCCACTTAACAACAATTATAAACGTGTCTGAAACACTTACGTGTCTATAACATTATAAAATAATCTACGTTTACCGCGAAAGTAAACGAGGACGGTCATATTTAATATGATTCTGACACTCATTGAGATAATGAGATGAGAATTTTTAGAGAGAGAAATTTTTAAAGAAATTAAATCTGAAACCGTAATTTTTACAGATCGATGAACAACGTTAAAAAAATGTTTATGAAGAAAACTGAAGGATTTTAGAATTAACACTATTGTTAAAAGTGATTATTATTTTATTACTATTTCCGTAGATGTTAGTTTAATTTGTTGGAGCATCAATAAGTAAGGTTATCTTAACGTGAAGAAGTTATAATGTATTTGTTAGAAAATTAGGCTGGATACTAGTTACAAGCGTTACGAGCTGCGCAGGTCGGGTCCCCTGCAGCGAGCGCTGGGCGAGGCTCTGTTTGAAAACAAAGTGCAGCACAACTGGTTCTCAATATCAGATTATACAATACAGTTATACATTAATTTATTGTAACTTGAGACCGTTGGCGTACTGTTTATTAATACACATTGTTATTTTACTATGCCGTATACAACACAGAGCTACGACAATATTTCATAATCACCACAAACTAAAGTTGCTTTATAATATATAATAAGACGTTATTAATCTCACTAGCAGCTTAAAGAAATAGGAAAAGCATTTGATAGAAGAGTACTCACCAAGAATTTCATTTTTGTGATTAGCTTATAAAGCACAGAAAGAAAAGGGAGGAAGGATTTATTATAAAAATTATATAGAATTTAACGTTTAATAGCGCTACTGGAAGACTAGTATCTTCCAGGACTCGCTATCTTGAAGTGCAACTTGCGTCTGTTTGAAATGAGGGCGGGAGCGGGCTTATATACTTCGGCGCGTGCGCAGAGGGGGTGCCCGCAGCCGCGCTGCTCGCACGTGAAAGTATTGGGACATGCCATTGATAATAGGCGAATATCATAGGTAGATATTTCAATGGCACTATTTTTGGGCCCAATTTGATCTATAATTCGTGTGTCCCAGTGATAGTATTTTAGAACGATTAGCATCCCAGCCCAGTGCAAACTCTAGACTTCCACAGTAAGGTCGCCTCTCGCAAGTATTGTTGCATTGCGTTGTCAAACTTCACGAATAGTTCACGTCATAAACATATTTTAACTGTGTTTTGACTCTCGTGGACTTGCATCGGCTCAGCTAAGTGTAAGGTTTCGCAATGTTTTGTTTAGGTAAAGTTCTTGTTTTACAATCGATGAAAGTATGAAAATATACTATCTGTAGCATATTTCTTGATAACGATATTTTATTAGATTATATTTTGTTGCTTCTTAGATTATATTATTTCTAAAAGTGGCTCGGAGTCTGGAATTGTGCCCGGTGCATGGCAATAAGCTCACCACCTATTTCATAGTGGGACGTAAGGATAACTGGTGAAACGTGGAACTGTAGGTACTATATTCCTCTGCCTACCTCTTCGGGGATTACAGTCGTGATGTTACGTTTATGTTTGATGATTCAATTCATTGGTTATATTAATTATTCATAGTTCCAATCATTTAAATGACAAGTGGTGCGAAAATACATATTTTGGACAATTTATACAGCAATATGTTAACTGTAATATTTTTGTAAATAAGCGCAAGGCCCCTTCATCTGGTCACACCAGACCTGAATTATAAATGAAGTACATAAATCTCTTGACGTGTCCCGGCTGTTGCCTTAATACGTTTATTATTCAGATAATACATCTTTCAAAACAGTATTAAGTAATATGTTTTAAAATAATAATATATAGGTATATTTAAATAATGGCACACACACATACAGTACAACACACGTATATTGCATTCATTTCGCAGTTCATAGACGTTTTCAATGTACAGCCAACAATGTGCAACTTTAAATGTTTTGTCATATGTTGTTGACAATATTGTTATAAAGTGATCGACGGGTTCCGGGCTACTTCCAGATTTATATAGTTTAGGATTTGTAATAAAAATTTATAGAAGTGGTTCGGAGATTGGATTTGTGCCAAGTGTGTGGCTAAAGGCTCACCCCCTATTAACACAAAATAGAAAAACAAATTAACGTATAACACGCAATGGCCGACGAGGGGTTAGAAGTGTCCGAGACGGGCGTGCGTGTATGAAGGCAGGGATGGCGGCCGAGGAGCTTGTGCGGGCGGTAAGGATAGGTATATTTATGCACTGCTCTCTGCTCACCCCGCAAAAGACCTGGCGTGACTATGCAATAATAAAATGCACGTATGTATATGTACAAGTTTACATGTTCCTCTTATTACGGCACATTTTTTTAAACTGTAAGTCATCATTATGACTACAGATTAGATTTGACTGAACTTGTTTTGTAACAGTAGATAAGGTTTCATTTGTCTGAACGTACGAGTAGTACGAAGTAGCGGCGTAAAGTGGAGTACTGAAGTAACAACAATGAAGTTATCGCGCGATAATCAATCGTTACAAATGAATGAATGTGTTTATGCGTTGCCTCAATCTGATAATGTCGGTCAAACTCGAGGCGGTGGACGCGCTACGATTGAGGCGGACGGGCTAAGGGTCTCGCAGCGTGGCTCTTAGTTACAATTTATAACTGATAAAACTAATAATTTAATTTCGTATTCAATCTAAACCTGTTATTAATTTAGTATTCATCATCATGAACCTTTTTATAGTTCCAGTCTCTTCTCACAAAGAGACTGGTTACGGTCGTTATCTGCAGCGCTAGGCAGAGTTTACACGCCTAGGACACGTGGTAGACCTCCAAGGTATACGGAACGTTTAACCTAATGATGTACAGGTTTTGAAGTAGTGCGCACTAAGATTTGATCCAGCACCCTCAGGATGGTAGGTTGGTTTCGAAGCCACTTTATTTTTTCTTAATCAGATGTGTTCGTTTACAATGCAGGCAATTAAAATACAATAATTATAGTCGTGTGAAAAGCAAAATAATACATGGTAAAAGTCACATAAATTGACGTGAAAAGTGAATGTTAACTGTTTAAAGTTACCTTAGCCTTATGTCACTTGCTATTGACGTTTTTTATGGCGTCAATAAATGACACAGGAAAGTAAGGTTTCATTATTAACTGTAGGTAAACATGTTCACAATGGACGCAAGACATTAATTTTTCAAAACGCAAATGCTTCTCATTTTTTTCTCTTTAAAACTATCGTTACTCGTATTTCCATACTACGTTTATTGTTAATACATACCAATATATTCATTATTACACTCTGAGATATGTTTGGCTGAGATTGTTAATTGATTATAATATTTCTAGATTCCAAGTGTCTAAGTATCTTTAATCAAAGTCGTACAGTTACCGACAACATGTCAAGCGAATTGAATTCATTTGTACTTTGGAAGTTACGCAAGGCAATTATGTAAGTGTTTTATTTTACAAATGCTGTTCAATTTGATTGAGGAATCGAAAAAATAATCGGTTATACGGGCAAATACTATTTTAGTAATTTTGCATTGCGTAGTTGTAACTGCGTCTGATGTTTCTATATATTGTCATAAACATCATAATTTAAAGTTCACACATTCGACACACGGCAACACGAGCTTCCAGTTGTGACGGATGGCTTGCACCTGCATCTGATCGTGTACGTCCACAGTTCTATATTACGTGGTGGTAGTGAGACTGTGTCTCTTCGGTTCTCCAATAACACTTTAATGATTAAACAGCCTTGACCACGCAGATATTATAAGAAAAAATTATACTGAGGTGTTAGATTTTGATTTGCCGACAGCTGCGAATGTCTGAAGTTCAAATCCCGCCAGGTATATATTAACTTTACAAAATTAGGTAACATCACGCCCCTGTTATCCCCGAAGGGGTAGGCAGAGGAGTGAGTACTTTATACTCACGTTTCAGCTATTACGTGTACGTTCATTTATAGAATAGGAGGTGAGAACTATTGTCATAATCCGGACACAAATCTACTTACAGTTACGAGACACCACTATGTAGTAATTCCAAGTTAGAACACACAGTACCCGACCCGGGTTGGTCCCCGGGTCTTAGGATCTGTCGCTCAGTAGTCGCGCTTGCAGCCACTAGAACAACCAGTGTCAAAGTCAAGGTACAGAAAATACACTTCTATATCTATGTATTTATAAAAATGTATATTAAGTAGAAAACATATAATTGTGCGGAAGAATTACATTTCCTACGCTATCTTGACGGACATGTTGGTTGATAGCATTGCAGATCAAACTAAATGCATAACAGGATAATGTCATGAAAGAATAATTGTGTGCACTTTGCGTTACGACCACCATAAGTCTCGTAAGCCGTTAGAGGTGCGCTGCCAGCCGGCGACGGCTATTGATCAATCGGTTGCAGAATCCTTGTCCCGTCCAGGCCTCGCCCGGCGGGGTGCGGGTTGGAAATCTCGTTACAGATTGTGTCAGCTCCCAGCGCTAAGTACATTAGCCAGCTAAACGATTCGAATCGATTTTCATATCGACAAAATCGCGCATAATCGACAGCGGCGTGCCAATATTATCGATGCGTTGAATAATGACTCGTCGCATATATTAATCATTGTATATGGTTGTGTTATCAACGTCTATATAGATGTGTTGAACACGAGTAATTGTCTTCTGTACAGCAAGCTGTAACAATTTGATTAGATATATCAAACAAATGTTTTTGCCACTGTATAACGCAATTGTCATGAATATGTGAAATATATTTCATATGATGATGTTGGCTAATTTTTTTAGTTAATTTTGATACAATATTCAAAACTTTAAATTTATGCTTAATGTATGTTTATAAGCGGTTATCTATATAAATAATTCTACCTGTTTGATGCTCGACTACGGAAGATGCGCAATACAATCAAACCAAATTCTGTATAATTAGTGTACGCGTTGGGACGAAGACATGGGTTACCGATGTGTTTGTGTAGGCTTCGGTAAAACTGGCTTTATATTTTGTATTTATGTTTCAGTTAGAGTAAATCCGAATTATCAAATGACGTTTAGAAAGTAACATCAAATATGTATATACATATTTTTTCACCATCAGCGTGGGTTGTCTGGTGGAAAACGTCGTTAAGCATTAACTCCTTTGCAACCTAAGCTTAGGTAAACAGTAGTAATTATTTAGACTTCACTATTTCTTTGGTCGTCTAGTCGCAAGTGCGACTGTTGATTTAGACGACGACGAACGAACTTACCACGGTTCGAATCCCGGGTCAGGTACGGTTGGTTTTTTTAACTTGGTATTTCTGGTTGAAGTTTCTAGTAGTAGCTCTGAGTTTGTACTTGTGTCCGGCGTCTGGCAGTAGTGGCACATAACAGTAACCGGTGTAACGTGGGAATATATTCCACTACTGTACCTACCTCCTCGGGACGACAGGCGTGACGTTACGTTTTGTTACGTTTACAGACCAGACGTGCCGCTTCTACATTCATTACTCTCGTCTAACGCCTCTCTTCATTTCATATCGTTTACTATACATAAGATAACAATAAAAATAATATAAAATTATATAACGAATAAGTATATAATAACGATCAAGTGCAATAACATGCAATGTAACAGTGAAGTCGAAAATGGTTATTTTAGATTATTCTTTTTAAGTAGCTGAGTTATATGGCCAGGGTTCCTTATTCGGTTGGCTCAAGGCGGGAGACGCGCGGCGACAACGCATTCATCACCCCGACGAGAGCGCCCGGCGCCGCCGCTGCCCGCTGAGCTCGCGACAGTCTACATGTTTTGGTTACTCGATATTTATTTCCTTTATTACGCGTCAATTCTACGTATTTTATTATTATATGATCATACCGTCCCTAGCGGGGTGCGCGGGGGGCTCTAGGTGACAAATATTCCTATCCTAAACCTAGACCTGACGTGTTCTTTCTACATTTGTCATACACGCACGCAGGTTTCATGAACTTTTAAAACCCATGTCATCATGATCATTATCACCTTTAAAATTCAGTGCTGGATATGTAGGTCAGACCTGAAGTGTTTCTGCACATAATCACCTGCTGGGTATGTGAGTAGTATGTGCTCATGTCATTGTACCCAGTACTACATACGTATAAGAGTTTTTAAAATTTCCGACGACCTTTCTTTTATAACTATGTATAACATACTAAATATTGCTATACATTTTTGTGAATAATGAACACCTTCGTATAACAATATACTTATAAATTATTTAAAAGTATAATTCAGAGAGTTCCTTTTAATTGTATGAAAGTATGAGTGTACTTTCGGAGTCTATTTGACTATTGTCTCACAGCGCCACTGCTCAGTGGATTTCGTTTGGTGTTTTGTTTTATTAAATATATTGTGATTGTATTAAGTTACATGTATTCTAATCGATTGTGGGACATCATGAATATTGTTTTTTTCTTTATATGTGTTTTGTTTCCAATATATTGTCTATTTTCTTGATTTTGTGGTGTATGGCAAATAGTTTTTGTATTGTATTGTATTGTGTATTATCATCATCAGTCTAAGTCAATTGCTGGATATATGTAGGTCTCCCTAAAGGGAGATATTTACTTTACTATCTTTGCTACGCATACGTTGAATGTTTTGAGATATTATAGGTAATATTAAAATTGTAATAACTGAGAGAGCCAGTGCTGGTGCGACATTTCAGTATAAAGAAAATTGATGGCCCGGGTAGTTATTTATGGCCGGAGTAGGTATTTACACTAATGTGAATCAATTAAGCGACCATCAGAGCACCGCGGCCTGCGCCCAGCGCGGCCGTCGCGGCGCGCCACGTGGTGCCGGCTTGCTGCGTCAAAAGGGCTATCGAAATTTATGCACCACAATTACACAGTAATTTGGGATGTAACCAATTTATAAATCTTTCTTAAATATATGCCTTGGTTTTTTATATTTCCATGTGATATTTAAGTGAATTACTTAAGTGGATTTATTACAAGAAACTGAACTGACTATAACAAAATTAAGTCTAAATAATTATGAAAGGTTTCTGAAACTTTAGATGGGACAAAACGTGTGTTTTCCGAAGAAAAACCTAACTTAATATTCACCTTTTCATGGTTATTAAAAAGAGGAATTTTTCAATTAATTGATATTTCTCAGGGTATTTTATAAATCAACTTATCGTACATTTAATGAGTCATTGAATTTAATAGTAATAAAAAACAATTGTTAAATTAAATGTAATAAAGTAGTTTGTTATTTTATTAGCGTCCTGCTGAGCTCCATCTTGTAACCATTCCGTGAGGTGGTGTTGAAATGATACATTGTAAATGTGCCCAGCAGCGATGACGTAGTGGTTTATATTTTACCCAGGACTCGAGATTCAAATTCTCGGTTCGCCCGATTGACTTGACGTATTTATTTCTTGAATGATACATATTTGGAAAGGAAATTGTAACTTATTTGAACTGAAATATAATTTCATCATTATCGTTTCATCTTTGAATTGAAATGGAATTTCTAAGCATTACTGACTTCCTCGTTGGTCGCGGTGGCTGTAAGCGCGACTGCTAAACTAAGCTAAACTTTAGGTCCTGAGTTTAAATTACGAGTTTTATTGGATTTTTCTAAATTATATTTTCTAGTAGCGGCCGGAGTCTGGACAAGTGCCTGGTTTATGGCGATAGTCTCACCACCTATTCCATAGTGGGACGTAAACTTAACCTAACTGGTGAAACGTGCGATTGTTCTACACTGCTCTGCCTACCTCTTCGGGGACCACAGGCGCGATGTTACGTTTAAAACATTACAGTAAAGTTGGATTTATTAGTTACTAGTATGGGTACAAGTTGCTGTTATTAATGGTCAAGACAAGCAGATTTCTCTATACAATAGTAGTGTGTGGGCGCGGCGTGCCCGAGACGCGACAGTCGCGCGCCGCGGCGCGGCGGCGCGGCGGCGCCTGTGTCGCGAGTTTATAACACAACAACTGCGGTCCGAAATACACGAGCATTACAACCAGCTATCAAGACGCGGCGGAACGGATTGCAAATTTTATCGACCCTGCATTACACTTGTGAAGGATGACCGGTAATCGCCTGTCTCATAAAGACGGCATCATTCCACTTTTATGATAAGATTAAACTAAACCTATGTTATGGGGACCTTATTCAAATGAGCTCTCAACTGGTTTGGTACAGATACACTAACGATACCGCGGCCTGTCGCCGCAATGCCGTAGGTTCATATTAAAATGTTTATCTTAAACGATAATTGCACTAGTTAGAATAATACAGGCATAAAAGCCGCTGTGTAGAGAAATATTGTAAGATTAATATGTATTTTATCGCGGTTTAAAGATAATAATTATAATTAAATAAATGCGAAGTTGGACAATAATAGGTTGTTAATATTTCAAATTTTAATTGTCTTTCAATAATTTATATAACTCCAATGATTTTTGGACACATTACTTGTTAATACCTACTAATGATGTCTCGAACAGCCTACACACAGCTATCTGATGCTCAAGTTGGCAGAATCGGCGCTAAATTGACTAAAAAGCTAATGAATATAATTAAATACATACGTATAAAAATTTCTAAATACATACATCCATAGTTACATAATTATACACACCGAATGAAAATTAATGC
>DWTO01002564.1:0-13776 GCA_018244755.1 Jemadia pseudognetus
TGCATGGCGATAGGCTCACCACCTATTCCATAATGGGACGTAAAAGTAACTGGTGAAACGTGGGAGTGTTCTGCATTTCTCTGCCTACCTCTTCGGGGATTACAGGCGTGAAGTTACTTTTGTTTATTATTAATTCAAATTTACTTAAGATCGTCTTTACCTGTATTGGTCCCTCCAGTAAAAATCCAGGCACCCGTGGTTTTCGCGGCTTTCAACAGGCCCTTTCTCAGCACCTTCTTGAGCTTGGGTTGCAGATCGAAGTTGGCTTTGCCTCCTTGGATGGTGATGAGGAGCTTCGGCCTGTCTAGCGCCCATTCCCGCGTCAACAGCTGGACTATCAGGTCCGGGCGAGTGTCGTGTGACAGGCGGACGTACTGGAAGAAGAATGACATTTTCAAGATATTTGGACATCTCCCCACATGGCTATCGGATAATAAACAAAGCAGATCTTCTGCGAGCAGACGGCTGATATACTAAATATGTACATACGAATGTGTAAAAAACGTGTAAACGTAAAATCACGCCGGCAGAGGAGTGTAGAATACTTCCACTTTACACCAGTTACGTTTACGTCCCACTACGGAATAGGTGGTAAGCCTGTTGCCATGCATCGGGCACATATCTAGACGCCGAACCACTATTAGAAAATTTAAACTAGAAAAATGCAAATACTGTGTAGATTTATGTATTAGAAAAATCTAATACTGTGTATTATTTGTGATTTTTTTCTTTTATTGTATTTATACGCACTTGTGCTTTAGTTGGGTGCGGCCCGCCCTGGAATTCAACGGTGCCGTACGCGTCGGTCGGCGCTGCCTGCGTGTGTCTCGCCGGCACCCACGCCTCCCCTGGCGCTGCTACCACTACACTCGACCCATGGGCCGTCTTGCTAAGGCCACACCAGCATCTGCAAAGAATCCAGTATTATAGAGTCCTGCATATCTCATCTGGTTATTGTAAATATTTACCATTATTTATTTATTAAATATTCCATGCTTTTATGATAGTATATGAATATTAATTTAATAAGGAACAATGACAAATAATTAAAAATAGGCTAAACGCTGTTATTCTGAGGCACACTACATTTCATCTGTAATCCACGAAGAGGTAGGCAGAGGAATGTTAAACACTCCCACGTTTCACCAGTTACATTTACGTCCCACTATGGAATGGGTGAGCCTATTGCCATGCACCGGGCACTTATCTAGACTCCGAGCCACTACTAGAAATTGTAAATTAGAAAAATTTTGTAGTGCTCGACCCGGGAATTGAACCCAGGACCTTCCGATCGGCAGTCGCACATGCAATCAACACGACCAACAAGGCAGTCTAAAAATTTTAATTACAGAATTTAAAAAAAAAATTGTAGTTCTCGAGAGACCTCAGTATTTCACCAACATCTTATGCAAATTAGGACTATATTGGATATATAATTAAAAAAATCGAAACATGAAAAATAAATAATACTTGGCTAATGATTTTTAATAAAACTAATAGAAAGAATGAAAGTTTGTTCCTCATAAATAAGTTTCAATCAAAATTACTACGAAGAAATTATGTTTAAAATACTCTATGACGCTATTACCATAGAGATTTCAATCAGCAATATGTCAATGAAGTGACAAGAAATGAAAAAAGGGATTTGAATTTTGATAATAAATTATTGTGAGATAGTTATTATTGAGACGTTCATTAATAAATCTGGACCAAATTATCAGTTACATTTGTAAGAAAATTAAAATGGACGGCAACAAAACATTGGAAGACATGGAACACCCGTCCACAAGCAGAACGAAAGAAGTTGGTAAGAAAGATTCCAGGGAAGATACGAAAATTAATAGTAGCGCTGAATACGATGAGCAGACAAATAGTAGAAATTCGATGTCCAACCAATCATGTTACACGGTAAAAAGTCGGAGAGACTCTGTTGATTCTGGACTGAAAATGACCAAACAAGTAAATGAAAAAGGTAAACGAAACACGGAAAACAGACATCGCATGAAGACGGTTGAAAGAGAACAGGATAACGAAAGAAACTCTAGGAAGAGATATCTGATTGGAAGAGTGGAAAAACATGAGCACGGTCTTCAGCATGCAAGAAGTAAACGTGAGTCAAAGAAGTTAAGAGGTAGAGGCGAGGTAAAGACCAGGAATGTTTCTATCTCGCCGATGTTTTCAAAATTGTCTGGCATAAGAACTCCCCGTTGTAAGCAGTGTGGCCATCGCTGCTGTCGTAGAAGGTAGAATGTAATTCTATTTGATGTTGTTATTAAAATTGTTTTGGAGTACCTAACTATTGTTTTATTGATGTGTCATATTATAGAAGATTCTAGAATAATACCTACGTGTTGCCAGATATGAGTACGCCAAGAGAAAGGAAAATCGGCTATGCCGAAGACTCAATAGACGTAAAGTTAACGGAGGGAAAAGAAGCAGAAGAGTTGTCGACAACGGTCCGTTTAATCTGATTTCAGGTCTGAAAAACATCTATACATAACATGTCCACACTCTGTTATATAATTTAAAATTAGGTAATAATATTCCATGGGTTTAAAACAATAAGAAAACAATGACAATTAATGTTTGATAACCATTACATAATAGTCTACTTTACGTCTAATTGTAAGTCTTCTGCGTTCTACTTGTAGCTCGCTACATAGATAAGTTTATTTTGTACACTACAGTAGAAAATCAATGATTACAATAGAGATGGTTTATCGTCAGGTGATTTTCGGGATAGGTAGAAAATACAGATTTCTAAATATCTGTTCTTACAGATTGACTAACTTCTGAATTCATCATTCCCTTACATAAGCTTAACGGGTACGTGACATACCCACACCGCATCTTTTTTGGAGACTTACCCCAACCTTATATTATGTACTGTATTTAACAAAATATGAATCCTTATTCTGAGATTTCTGATATCTTTGAATGAGAATTCGTGTGCACCCGTGGCGCATGGACTCCGCTGCGACTTCGCCCCAGTCGGTGGGAACTAATGAACGAGGACCTCGTATAGGTCCTGACAAGTTCGCTATCTAAGATTTTTTACAATGAATCTTTATAAGTGCCCGGCACAGGGCAGAGGCCAATCAGGCTGGCTCACGCTGTGCCATGCTGTCACCACTCTTCATAAAGACCAACTCGGTACCAGCTGAGGACGAACTTTCGAAAATCTACCATTGTGATGTGAGTATTGTTCTATAGTAACGTCACATCACTCCTGTAACCCCCGAAGAGGTAGGCAGAGAAGTGTAATACACTCTCATGTTTCATCAGTTATATTTACGTTCCCTTATGGTATACGTAGTGAGCCAATTGCCATACGGCAGACGCAAATTCGAACATTTATAACCATAAATTTTATGAAAAAAAAATCAGTAGTATCGGACTCAGGAATTCTTGATCAGCAGTCTCGATATAATAATACATTATGAAATAATCTGTATTCAATTTTCAGATATCACCTGAAATGATATATCAAGCTGTACGAGTAATGACTATGTGGAGGCAACAAGTTTCAGCTGAAGCAATTCTTAATTACATAAAGGTTTACTTAATAATAATAACATACGTTGTATAATACTGTGAAAGAATGGAACCCCTTGTGACGTCTAATTTTCCCGATTCATTCATTTGGTTGATACATTGGTGGAAGACAATCTTCGTTCGGATCCTCGACTATAAATAATATTACATACAATCCTTTCATGTTAATGATAGAACATATATAATTAATGCATTAATGTAATCTACTAAGCAAGGATCTAATCATACACAGATTATGATGGACTGTACTTAGAATGTGTGACAAATATAATTAGCAGCTGTGACTAATAATTATGTACAATTAACAATAGATTTCCTGAACCGATTTGACTCATTTAAAATGCAAGAGAAATAAATGTAATAGCCTTTGCACAACATTTATTTATTTAATGTTATTGCATTTAACACAAAGGCTCTTATATCTAGTTCTCTTGCATTTCAAATGAGTCAAATTGGCTCAGTCTGTAAATTTAGTGTTAAATAGTACACTGAACAATTCCTCCAATAAAAAGCCATACAAAGGGCGGACTTGATGCCTAGTGGCATTCTCCACCAGTCAACATAAAAGATAACAGTATAGTTAAAAGTAAACAATAAAAAAATGAAACTTGAAAATAGATTTTCAGAGAATTGTTTATTCATTAATGATAGATAGATACTTCGATTTTAATACTATACGAGTATTCATAGTATTGGTTAGGGTTCTAAAAACATTACATCTTATTTAGCTTAATAAACATAATATAGGAAGTGCAGACGACTCAACAATATGACATATAATGTGGATTGCATTCTAGCATATTATCATTAACAAAATTGATTTTTATGATGAGATTTTTTTCCTGGGTTAGGTTTTGTAAAGTACATTAAGTGGAAGAAAAAATAGCTGTAGAAGGGCCTATTGTATCCGTAGCCATTAAGTCAAAGTGGTTATACTGTTATATTGTAAATATGAAAAAATATTAATATTTTTATAATCGGGTGTTGTAATCTAATTGTATTTTGAAACAATTTGCTCAAAAAGGTTGGTCTTTTATTAGTAATTTTTGTTCAACTTTGCAATTTCACAATATTCTGTAGAAAGAATTGTTCAAACGCTGGTTAAGTGTGAACAAATCGCTGAAAAAGCATATGAAACTGATATTTAATTTTAAATAGGAAATATCTGCATAGTACTTATCAGAGTAGTGTAAATATTTGTGCTTTGTACCAATTTATACAAGCCCTATAATAAAACGTTTTTATGTAAAAGTTAAAAGCATTTACCTGCACCACATATATCATTTAAATGCATTGCCGGTTGACAATTGATATCCGAATTCTGCACCCCCTTAGTACCTTTATCGACCAATACTCCCAAATGAGCCGTAATTGTCAGATTGGAAAATTAAATAAACAATTTTGCTTTCTATTTCACTTGTTGCTTGGCCGGAAAATCCAAATAATGTCTACGATCGGAATTAGGATCGTACAAAACCATTTTACCCACAACTGATTTAATCCTTTGATCATCATTTTCGGACAAAGCGAATCAGGGTATGAATATAAGCCAATCAAAATATGAGGATTTACCAGATTTAGGCTCGCTATCAGGCTTTCGAGTAATATGAATCGTTGCGACGCTTGGAATTTTTGGTCAGTTCAAAATATTCAATCCGTATTCCATAGTGGTATGTATAACACGACATGATATGTTTATTTGTGGGAGTGAACCGCACTCCTGCCTATCCCTTCAGAGAAAAACAAACATTATGTTTGTGTTTATCGACGTCAATACTTATATCTAAAATATGAGTAAATAACAAATTTCGTTTCGTTGCAGTCAAATTACCCAGTAAACCCTCATGACGAAGCAGTGTCTGTCGAATTCACAGAGAAGCTTAGAGTTGCCGCAGTTGTGGGTATGTGTTTTTTATATGAATTGTCACAACAAATCCTTTTGGCAAAAGATCCTGCGATACAATTGACGGAAATATCGGAAATATTTAATTCCTAGTATTCTTCTTGTATAAGTTGATAATAATAATGATATAGGACTACTTCTTGGCCAATCTTGCACTCAGAACTACTAATAGGACAGTTGGTAAGGCGTTATTTTAAAAAAAGTGATGCGCACCAGCATATCATTGCAGGCCTGCGGAGTTGGCGACTACGTTCCATAACCCTTAAGCTAGCACTAATTTATAGCATTTTAAAGGCCCAAGAAGTTTAGTAACGTTATATTTACGCAGAGATGGGGAGGATTTTCTTCCGAACTTTTTGTCGTTTTAATGCTGGGCATGAATCTCCTCTCAAAATGATAAGTTCAAAACCATAGTCTACCACGCTGGCCATTTGTGGGTTGGCAGAATTCAGACGTCTTAGAGAAGACATTTTATGATGATGTCGAAAAGGATTTTCCTATGATGATGGTTTGATAAGAAAATTTTTCCTTGTCTTATTTACTAGCTATATGTTAAAGCAAGATATAAAACATATTAAGGTGTGTATGATGTCAAAAGTGGAATCACCATCTAAGATTGTCCGGGTAAATTAGCATTCCGGTTAAAGGGGCATCCTTGTGGTTTTCTCCTTGTCCCACGAGTGTATGGTGGAGTTCACCGCAGAATCAATAGACGGCAAATGCAATGACGACGACCACGTTCTGGTCTCGATTATGTTTAATGATAAAATTAATGATATTATGTCTAAAAATAAATTAATAATATTATTAATGATATTATATCTGAAGATAAATTTAATGATATTATATCTAAAGATAAATTTAATGATATTATATCTAAAGATAAATTTAATGATATATCTAAAGATAAATTTAATGATATATCTAAAGATAAATTTAATGATATTATATCTAAAGATAAATTTAATGGTATTATATCTAAAGATAAATTTAATGATATTGATAAATATCTAATGATAATGATATCTGATGATAAAATTAACTCATTGAAGAGGGCTCTTAACGTCTATATTATTGAGACGAAAATTAATTAAATAACCATTGCTGAAACTCTATTCAGCGAAAAATCACTTGATATTGGTTCGAACGTTTTTGACTGACGTTCATAATAATTTAATTTCGTTCATTTGTCAAAATTGATTTTGAATAATCTATAAGTGGTAAACAGATTGTTGAATGTCGGACATTAATATCATTTTGGTTTTTGTAACAATATTATTGTATATCGTTATAAAAATACACGTTTATATCTTACGGAGTGAGCATAGACCACTAAGTGTTAGATATATGTATCGTTATGTAACTAACGTATTTCTTTTAATTACGAATCGTACATTCATCATTTTCTTCACACACATGAAACTAATTAAATAAATTAGCTAAATTCAGATGTTTTTATGATGTTTTCTTCTATAAATGTTTCTTAATTAGGTGTACAATGAAAATATTTTATAACGTTACTTCCTTTATTACGAAAATGAGGGTAGAATGAATTATGGAAAAGGGCGTTCACTGAAAATTGAATTAATTTATTAAGACATTTCTGTTATTAAACTACAGTTAGGCAAGGTCATTAAATTGTAAAAAAGAATCCTATTATTATAGACCATTTGTAGAGACGCGTACATGTCGATTGAAAAATACTTTGAATATTTTCATTTACTCGTATTATTTATTATAGTATACCTTCGTGCGAGCTTCCTTATGGGGTAGGTAGAGAGCACCAACCATCTCTACATAGAGCAGGCGTGCATCGTCCACTTTTATATACCTTTTCATACGCACATTCGCTTTTCAAATATGACCATATATATGATTAAGGTATTTTACAGGTATCGTGACTCGCTGGGGGAACGATGGCTGGGCGTTGCCAACGGCTCTACAAAAGCGTGCCCTCACCAAGACACACGTGACCGTATTCTGGCAGGTCTACGCAGATACTTTGAGTCCCTTCCCTGACAGCCAGGCAATTTAATAGGCAAACGCCTAAGTTATTCTTTTAAAAATGTACAGGTCAGTCATCAATATGACCGGATTCGTACCGATAGGTACGAATGAAAATTTGTTTTGTTCCTTACATTTTTGTAAGATTAATTTGTGCAGTGAATAAAAACATGGAAGAAAATTTTTTTATTGTTTCATTTATATACAAATATGGGGTGGAATTTTTTCACTTACGAGTATATTGGACACGAAAAAGGAGTTGGAAAAATGAGAAAGATAAGGGAACGCATTATTAAATTTGTTCAATTTACAAAACAAGGGTACAATGCATATGTTTTTTATCGGAACATCACGCTTGTAATTCCTGGAAGGTAAGCAAAGATGTGTAGTACACTCCCACGTCTCATCAGTTACGTTTACATCCCACTATGGAATAGGTGGTGAGCCTATTGCCATACACCGGGCACATATCCAGACTCCGAGCCACTATTAGCAATTTTAACTAGAAATTCCAATTAGAAAAATCTAATGTTACTCAATCCGGGATTTATTCCCAGCACTTAAATTCGTGTAATTTATTCAATTGTAACTTATTATCGATGTGTAATAATTTGCATTTTTACTACAATTTGCAATATAAGAATATGTATGTTTGCAGTGCGCAATCTAAGAATCACTGCACATATATCTGCGCAGTGATTCTTAGATTGCGCAGTTAGCAAATTTATTTAATATTAATATTGGTTTAGAATGCACTAGGCTAATCATAGGTAGTCCGTTTAAAACCATGGATTAAACAAGAAAAGGATAAAAAAGTTTCCGTTGGAGCAAAAGTCGTTGGTGCGAAATAGTGTAATATAAAAATATTGTTGAACAAAATGTTGATCACTGTCATCCTACCTACTTACATACTTATACTGGCATAGATCTTTTTTTGCTTATTTCACGCTACACCGCTTTCGGACGAACGCTGGGCACGTTCGAGAAAACAAACATCGGTTCAGATCGCGAGTAAACTGTGAGTTATTGCGTAAATTCGATCACAGGGCACCGTTTATAAGATTCTGATGTGCCTGTTGATGTAGTGGTTAATGAGCCGTACAGCCGGACCGGGATTGTGGGTTCAATCTCATACGGGACAAACATTTGCCTTAGATAACTTGTAATTATTACGTACTTGTACATATATAACAGTATACCTCGTATTTATAATCTGTCCGGTTATCATGATATTTAGCACTAAAAATAACTGATTTCAGTGCTTAACTTCATTATATAAAATAAGAGAAATGATCGTATAGTTCACAGTGTAGCTACCATGTAGAGAACAAATCCGAGATATTGTAGAGAATACACAGAATAGCTGCAATACAGAGTATACAACGGAATTTATCCACGGGGTACATAGTGTAGCTACCATATATTATTGAATAAATGTTGTGTAGAATGCACAGTATAGATGCCATGTACAGTGTACTCGGTATATATGTATATTACATAGGGTACATAGTGTAGTTAGCATACAGAGCACGAGTTGCAAATATTGTTTAGGATACACAGTGTAGCTACCACGTAGAGATTGCGATATTATTAGAGCAATAATTCTTCAAGACTTACTGCGTCTCATAGACGACAGCTGAATAATTATTTCTCCAACAGTAATCCGTCTTCTCTTCTGTTTATTTCCAATTCATTCGTTTGAAAATTTAAACACAAATCTCAGTTTAGACAAATAAGTAAAACAGCAGAGAAAATATTACATAGTATTCAGTTTGCAGAATATACAATTGGTTTTTCTCCATACGTCCTAAAGTCAGTTCTGTTCTGCAAATTTTTATGCAACTTGTAAAAGAATTCACATATTTTAGTTAATTTTCTGAATAATTATGTCCCTTGTACCAATAATATTTATTATTTGTAACATACCCAGATTCTACAATTACTGGGCAAATCACTTTACATACACATATACCGTATCAATTTTTAAACACAATGTGACATCATTTGACGGAATGATAATGCGATATTCAGGTTATATTCGCCACGTAAATTCCCAGTGCAAATTCTCGGAATTTAGGAAACTCCGTTGTATTAATATGCAGAATTAACACAAAGCACGATTCAGTTGCACTGCAGTTGAGTTGTGATAGGGAGTAGTAGTTTTTGTTCGCTTTTAATGTTTTATTCATACGAGTATCTATATGTGGACGATATTTTAAAATTAATATTTTAAATATACAATAGACTCAGCCCGTATTCCATAGTTGGACATATAATAGGTGAGTCGTACGAGTGTATTACACTCTTCTGCCCATCCCTTCGAGAAAATACAGGCGTGATATTTATCTTTTTTCACAGTCAAAACACTGCAGAAGAATTTTGTGGTTATCTTTATGAATATATAATAAATTAAATATTCGAAAATATGGCACGAAATAGTTTTGTAATATAGTACCTGTTCTTTTGTACTTGTTCTATTGTATCTGTCTTATTGTACGGTATCTATTATACATGTCCTATTGTATTATCTGTGTCAATTTGTTTAAATTATTTGAAATTTTGACATAGTATCATTTTACAGTAATATATTTCAGTCAACGTCAAACTTTTATTCTTCCTGTTGGATTCGGATTTCCTCTCATTGCATGAAGGACTGAAGTCTGAAAATAATCAATTTATTTATGTGATATACATATTACACACACTCTATATAATGCCAACGATCTGTAATCTCCTGTGAACTCAATATTCACCCTTTTACTTCACAAAATCTCATTGCAATAGAACACGAAAACTCTCCCGCTTTCGCCGTGGGTGGTTTTATGTACAGATATCGTAAGTTAAATGTTATACATGCATAGGAAACCTAATATTAACACATTTTTCATACGAATACAAATCAAATATTTTTACCACATTTGACCATATACTATTACGCCCGTCTTTGTATATCCATCGTCTTATACATACCACTTTAAACAACAACTTCGACCGTCTCATGCCTAGGTCGTAAGGTCAATCTGAGATCAGAAACATCTGCTTCATTATTCCTGATGACAAAGTTACGGCACCTTGTGTGACACTCACTCTTCCCGAGCTACCGAAACCAATAAATATGTAAATCCACTGCGATACTATGTAAATTGAATTTCAGGAATCTCACCTATTATTTCAGCGAGTACCGAAGACTACACACCCACTCGTATCTTGGCGTTCATGAGAATACATATACTATTTGAGCGTTACTCCTTTGTAAGCTTTGAGCTTGCTGTTGTTGATAACAACTATTATGTTCATATAGAAGTAATAATTTTTCATTTTAATAAAGTTTCAGTCTGAACGTAAAATAGGAGCGTCTCGAATTTTCTTTTACTAGAGTCCTTTTAATTTTATAAAAACTATACGAGTATTATTATTAACGTAAAACATAACATCACGCCTGTTATCTCTGAAGAGGTAGGCAGAGGAGTGTAGTAGGTACACGTTGCACCAGTTACGTTTACGTCCCCCTATGGAATATGTGGTGAGCTTATTGCCATACACCGGGCACAGATCCAAACTCCGAGCCACAACTAGAAAATCTAAATTAGAAAAATCCAGCATTGCCCGATACGGGATTTCAATCCTAGACCTCCCGATCCGCAGTCGCGCTTCCTACCAACACAACCAACCAGGCAGTTTCACTGAACTATACTAGTATTATTATAATTAATACGTAATAATTACTTTCGTCATCGATATTTTGTACTCCGTCCTATCTGCCTATCTCGTAAGCGACTTACCGTAACATTACAATACATTAATAATCTTTTATCATACCATAATCCATTATTATGCCACTCGAATGAATGACGTGGATCGTTAAAAAATAATTCCAGTTGAAAAGATATGAAAAACGATTCACGTTAAATTTCATGTCACTTCATATACGTTCCGTTAAGCTGAGCGCGTGACATATCGCTTGTTACACGTAACACGTGACACGGTACGTGTCACGGATCACGTGCCGGCCGTTAAGTGTAACGGCAGACTCGTGTAAAGACGGGGTGGTGTTGTATGATAATCTTCGTGCAATGTTATATTACGAGCGCGATCTTTCTCACCATCAATATCAATTCAGAAAACATGAAATTGTTTGCAATTTGCTACTGTAATGAAATGTTAAAAGAGGTTGTTTCCATTGTTAATAAAACTTGTAACAAAATTAAATTCAGAATGTACATATTTTATATTCATTTTTGCAAATTGTAAAGTAAAGAGTTGGTTTTATAGAAACACCGGTAATGATAAATTAATTAAAGAACAAATAGTTACCGCGGTAGAAACATTATTTATTCATTAATTCGCTCCTTCGTTCATTAGCCTAATCGTTCAATCATTCATTCATTAATTATTTTCTGTAAATACACAAATGTATATAAATATAACAGCTTGATTCTTTTTAGGTGTCAATACTCTCTTAGTCTCTTCGTTGCCCGATCAAAGTCGACAACATGACGTAAATAAAATAATGAATTAAAGTAATCGTGTATAACTTTAACACTGTAAAACTTAGAACATACGTGTAAGTATTAAAAGTTATAATTGTATCTGTGCTTGTATTAAATTCCAGTGGTTCATTCCATGATTCCCAGGTGGGAGCAAAGTTTCGTCTGTGTAAGCTTTAGCGGTAATTAACAAAACTTTATACAAGTCATAGTGTATCATCAAGAGACTAAGAATTGCATCCGAACACGAATAATACCTAATACGTGGCGTGGACATAGGGTCATTTCATTTCAAAATAAGCAGATCATGTGTTATTGTAACCAGACGGGTGATAAACTACATATGTACGTACAAATAAACACTTATATTTTATACCCAGACACATTTATCTACTATTCACAAAACGAAAGCAGCTTTTACATTAATAAAGTAACGAAATAAAATTGGATAACATTTATATCCTTCAATTTCGGGCAACGATATCTCAATACGTATCAGAACAAATCAATTCGTGACCAGTTTTTCTTGAAGAAAAAATCGTATTGTCCCAATGTATTGTGACGTAAACTATACCGTAACATTGAGTGTTAAGTGAATTCCCCTGGAAGCCGCACTAGTTCTGTATGAAATTCTAGAAGTTTCCATCGAAAATTATTTCGCTTCACCGTCCGTCGGTCCCAGACTTCTATAAGTACGTGATGTGAAAATACTAGAGACGTTAATTTCTTTGTCTATTCAAAATATGACGCCTTTAATTCCCGAAGAGGTAAGTAAATGAGTGTAGTACACTCCCACGTTTCACCAGTTACGTTCAATTTTATATTTTTTATACAAGGCAACTTATATAAAAACATACAATCGCCTAAAATCAAATCTATTACTACTATACTATTGTAATAAATAATCATATTTCCTCGTCATCAATCTGAGAAAGATTCTCTTCCGCATTACATTTCGAAATTTCCTTTCGCCTTCCACAGCCCGAAGTTTCGAAAGCCGAAAGGGCTAAAGGCAGATAGCGTTAGGAAACTTGTACTCCATTTTAAGACCACTAACTTGACTAGTGGATAATTAACTACTTAGTAAGTTTTGCGTACCGAGACTTCACTATCACGACCAAATAGTTCAGATACCGGCTGATGAGGGAGTAAAAAGTGTATGAAAGCGATGCGCGTATATTACGCGTGATGAATGTCAAAAAAGCAGGATTTTTCTGTGATTTTAGAGTTATCTGGCACTCGGTGCTATCTGCCTACCCCGTAAGGGACCTGGCGTGAGCGAGAAGAAAGTTTTTGCTAGCGCATTATATATTTATGTTATTAATAAAGCAACACGGCAACTTAATGCTCGGAGAACTTTATGGAATGGAAGTTATGGCAAGAGAGATAGTAACATCCGGTAGAGTACGCGAACTAATAAGATTATGGATAACACCATAGATTATAGATATATGCTTTTCTTACTCTATTTAACATAATATCAGTGAAATGTACTTAGAACAGTTAAATGTAATTGTTATAGTTAAATCTAGTACATAGTCAAATATAATGTGTAGTATTAAGCATGAGCAACAATGGGGTTGGCGTGTACAACAGTATGAAAACCCCAAAATAAATTTCGATTAAAAAAACATAACATCACGCCAGTATTTCATTGAAGGGCTAGGCACTAATCTGTAGACTAAACACTATTCTGTAGACTGGACATGTGCCCGGTGTATGGCATTAGGCTCACCTCTATTACATAGTGGGACGTAAACGGAACTGATGAAATGTGGGAGTGTACTACACTCCTCTGCCTACCTCTTCGGGGATTACAGTGATGTT